>CAWUFW010005031.1:1195000-1420631 GCA_963921515.1 Calotriton arnoldi
CGCAGGACATGATGTGAGGCCTTGCAACCTCCTCACTATAACGGTTCCTAGTTGGGTTCCTCTGAACCATCTCCGCCACACGGGTTGGGAGATACCTGCACCATTCCTCTAGGGTCACTCCCCCATGCAAGCTCCTTATTTCAGAGAACTCACACCCAATCGTCCAGTGCAACACACCACTCATCCACAGGCACCCCCCCGGACTGGTGAGACAGTATCTTACTGCCCCTGAATCTCAACCTGCCCCCCTCTTAACTGGGAACCAGGTACCACCGTCTGGGGACCGGGACTTTCTGCACTGGACTTCATATTGCTGCCACCACTGGATCCCACCCTTACTGGGGAACCCAGAAAACTCACACTGCACTTAGGAGATAATCTACCCTCCCGAGCTAGTGACTCCATGCCAATTAAGTCCCTACTGTAGGCCAACCCTAGAACTAGCAGACAGCACAGGGGCAGTCACTCCTTCAGCATCCGGCCAACCCAAGACCCCGCTTCATGGTCCAAGGCCAGTCCATCCTTCAGCTTTAGGCCAACCCAATAGCAGTCTGCACAAGGGCAGTCACTCCTCCAGATTCTCTGGTTTCTGTCCTTGGCAGGACACTCAACTCACAGTGCAACAAGAACACACATTTCCAAAGAAATGATACTTAAAACAAACTTAGAAACAATAATCCCTTTCCATGTGACTATCTAAAATGCAGATTTTTGTAATGCAGCCAGTTGTCGCTGTGGTACTGCGCAAACGCAAGTCCTAATCCCCACCGCTGACAACCAATGTTAGAAATGGGATCTCTGGTTGGCTAAGGCTTGCGCCAAAGCCAGGCAGAGACCACCACTCTACCACTCTAGTCAGGGCGAGGGAGTTACACGCCAAAGATAACCCCTGCTCACCCCCTTGGTAGCTTGGCACGAGCAGTCAGGCTTATCCCGGAGGCAATGTGTAAAGCGTTTGCGCACGCACACAGCAACAACATACCAGGCACACTACAAAAAGAACTCCACACAAGGTTATATCAAAAATAGCCTTTGTATTATCATAACACATTAGAATAGTAATCACATAATATACATGGTGCCAACTGGCACTGGGCAATATCTACAAGGGATTATTTACACATGACAGGGCCACGTGGACCACAGTCAGAACCATCACTGAGTGAACATATCATAAATGTAGGACATATCATAAACGTACAACCAGTAATCACTGGTAACCACTGTACTCAGCATCATCCTGTAACATAAACCACATTATGCACAGTATCACATTAGGCGCAAAATACCTTATACGCCAACCTCATAAGCCTAAACACATTAGACCAGAACTTCCTAAGCATAACTCACATTAGGGGCATAACTCACACTAGAGAATAACTCACAACCTAAACGCATTAGGGAATAATAACCTCACAAGCATAACACATTATGCAAAACCTCATAATTATGAAAGTACATGAGAGGCATAAAACAGGGTGCGTAAATCATGGTAAATGCATCACATTTCCTAGCACCACATAACTCGCATTAGCACATAACCTCCTAGTAAAAAGAACCATAGCAGAGGCATAAATCACATTAGGGCCTGGCGCCCTACAAACCTAACAGTCCCCCTGGCCAACTGGCCATCTCAAAAGGGGCTCCAATGCCCTATGTCCAAGAGTCAGGGCTGCTGCCTAGCAGCAATATCCAAAAGCGCGCCACTGCGCAAACCTAAACGTAGCAGCTGCCCACTAATTGCTGGGCAGCTGTGAAACTCACTGGCACTCACCGTGCCTCTGGTCCCTCTCAGGGACTCTCTCTCATTTGGGCCCAGTTCGTGGCACTTTGCATAAAGGAGGGGGGGGGCCGGCACCTCTGTGCCCTCTGGACCCCATGTAGCACTACAACATATGCCACCATCGTTGGGGCGGCCCAATCTCTTGCGGGACCGTCCAGGCGCCGACAATACGCCTCGATATGCCCCCGGGCCTCTGTGGCCCTCAGGGGCTCTCCTTTAATAAACTTGCCCAAACGTTGCAGCTGCCCACGCTGGTGCGGCGCAGTTGGGAATAAAGCAAAAGGAAGGGGCCCTGGCACATCGGTGCCCTCGGGGCCTCACTGGGGCTCTCTACATACTCTCGCCCCATCGTTGCAGTTGCCCACTGGCAAGCGGGGCAACTGTGAAAACATGGCCAAAGGTAGGGGGCACGGGCCCATCTGGGCCCTCTTAAAACCAATATGCCCATCGTTGGGGCGGTCCGCTCTCTCGCGGGACCGCCCATGCACCGATACTGTGCCTCGAATGGCACCAACATCAAGGAAGCAGCCCCCACTCACCGGGACTGCGGGCAGGACTCCTCTAGTCTCCTCGGCGGGACGGTGCTCACCGGGACCTCTCTCTACTTCACCCGGGCCCCCTCCTGGAACCCGGGACTTCGCTGTGGAGCCCGCGAGGCTCCAGCCGCACTCTCTCTCCCTCGCGTCTCCGGCACATTTTCTAAGGCGGGGTGGGCTCCCGCCGGACTCTCTCTGTGGTTCGCCAGTGCGGGGTGGGCTCCCGCCTGGCTTCTCCTTCTCTCGCCGGGGCTCCCATCTGCTCACCAGAGCCCCGCATCATCACCGGCACTTCTTCCGGTCCTGCCGCCGGCTCCGCCCATGTCCCAGGTAGACGTGCCTGACTTCCTGTTTGCGGCGCGGGCCGCAGCGGTGATTTCTCTCGGGTTGCGGCGGTGATGAGGGGTTGGCTCCCTCGTATTTTAAAATATAAAGCGGGGTGGGCACCCGCTCAATTAATAAAATATAAAGCGGACAATGAGGGGTAGGCTCCCTCCTGATTTAAAATATAGAGCGGGGTGGGCACCCGCATCTAAGGCATAACAGGGGAATCCCTCACGCCGGGATTCCCTTTCCCACGTGCAGCGCTGCGCTGCGACAGCCCACGCTCTCCTCTTCTTTCCAAATCAAGTGCTCACAAGGCTCTAGAAGCAGGCAAAGGTCCTGCAGTAAAAAGAAATGCAGAGCGAGCTCCTCCAAGGTCCTAGAGGCTCAAAAGCAAAGTAAAGGGTCCCAAGCACAAAGTCCTTTGGGCATCAAGGGGCAATGCAGGGCCCAGGGAGGCAAGCCCTCATGGCAGCCCCCCATGGGCCCCAACAGCAGCACGCCCCAGCAGGAACAGCACGCCAAGACTGAACAATTTCATGGGGTCACAGCCCCTATATTTATACACAAAATCCCTTTGTGTCACAGCACATGGCTTGGGGATACCAGTCAGAACTGGTATAGGGGGGATTTGGAGCACTTTGTTTTGGCAAGCTCCTCTTCCCTTTCAGAGTGTAGGCTAGGGACATCAGACGCACCACAGGAGGTGGAGCCAGCATTGTAGAGGGAAGGCACAGCCCTATTCAGGTCCCAGGTGCAACTCTTCCCACCCATCTACATGGAGATCTCTCCATTCAGCCCTGCGCTGACTCACCCTGCCCCTCCTGGAGCCACACACACCTCCCAGCCCCTGTCACTCACAAAGCCAGACATGCAATCCACATCAGGCAGGCAGGCACACAGTACACAGAAATGCCAACTTCTAGAAGTGGCATTTCTCTACCAGTCACCATAAATCTGCGCACACCATTGCGCAGCATTTATTCTCACGAGTTCGCACATACTAAACTCGACCCTGCACTCCTCACATAACAGGAATTACTACTGACACACTCATCCTCAATGCATTCCGTTGGGAGGGCAGGCCAGTCTCACCACACACGCACACAGCGCGCACGCACTTTACACTGGACCACAGTGCTAAAGTGCCCAGAGACTTAAAACTACTAACATACAAGGCAAAAAGTTTAGGGGTGAACCTGCCAAAAAAAGGGCCAAGTCCAACAAAATTGAACAATGCATGCCTTCATTGGCTGCATGATTGGATTACTCCAAATGACTTGGCCCTTCTTATCCTTTCACTTGATTTTAGGCTCCTTGCCCTCCCCTCCCTGTACTCAGTAACTGTCCTCCCTGCTGATAAGTCAGCTTGTCCCCAGTAAATGGCTTTCTTCAGCATCCCTTGCTGCCGCTTCCTTTTTTCCCTGCCCCTCAACCCCGGTCCACTCTACTTGAGGCAGCCAATGGGTCTGGTTTGGAGGACCAGTCGTCTCACAAAGACGAGGGTGACTCTTAGTAATCATGTGCATTCTGAGCTTTCCCTTAAATTTACAGAGACTACAGACAGTGATGGAGGCGCTGCCATTGGCATCAACCACAGGTGACCCCTCCTTCAGCTCCTTCGACATTTTGGTAAGCACCCAGGCTGTCCATAGCCTATTATAAGTTGAGAAAACCGGCTTATTTGTGATTCACTTTACCGTGTCTTTTGCCCAGATCAATCCAAAAACAAGCTACTGATTTGTCTAGCAAGTGACTTTAGATATAATGTTTTTCACATCTTGCACCACACTGTGCCTTTAGTAATTGCCCATGCTGGTCTATTGATTTGCTCTATTACTTGTAGGAAACTCGGGGACCTTGTGGTCGATGTCCCAGTACATATTTATTCTTCCCTGCTATAGCCCTTCAGTGTTCATCAGTCCCCTCCCACTCAGTGCAAGTCATTATGTCTTCCTTGCAGACTTGGGGGCTTATTTATAAGGCCCTTGTGCCACTTTTGCGTCATTTTTAACATGGGAAAAGTGACGCAAAAGTGGCGCAAGGGACTTGTAAATCTGCCCCTTGTTTTCCAGTGCTCCATTGGAACATGTTGATAACCCATTGACTGTTGAATAGGATTGAAAAGTTATCGACTGACTTAGCATTTTGACCTACGATTGTAACTGGCTAATTTAGACCTTATCCTACTTGTTAACAGATGCACTTCTATGGTGATTGCTAACAGACAGCCTCCCATGGTCATTGTTAGCCCACGCTCTCCTCTGTTCATTTGCTCTACCTGTATATACCCTGCTATCAGATAATATTACTTTTTCTTATAATTTCTAATGATAAATAACAAACACTCTGCCTATTTTTTTTTTTTTTTAAATCGTTATGTAAAAAGGTAGATTATTAAAATATTAATGAACTATATTGGGGCTCTAGTGAAAACTTGTATTGTCTTTTACATTTATGTTGCAGCACACTACTCATTTGCCACTTAATCAACATTTCTTTTCTAAATGGTACCACGGTCAACCGCTGCTTTCTAAATTTTAACTGTCTTCAATGGTAATTGGTTGTGAATTACACTATCGTATACAGAAATATCATCTGACATAAATATAGTGTGCTAATATTGTTTACAAAAGAAAAATCCTAGTGGGTGTAGATCTTTTTATTAATCATTCCAGTGTGGATATATTTTTGTAGACATATTCAGGATGCAAAAATTATGTCAGATGATACTCTGATAACAATATTCTGGTATAGCTCCATGGTAACCGAGCCATCGAGGTATGGTTTCTAATCTATCACAGCTCTGTGTTAGACAGGTCTAATTTGAGTGTTGATGGTGGTCTGCCCATCGTTGCCATGTCCTTCCCCACCACCGCACCAGTGATCTATAACTTGGCATCAAAGCTCCTAATCGAGTAAGACGTTAGTGAGAGGGCAGGGAGGGGGCAGCACAGCAGGAAGAGTTGCTTCCAGCAAGGAATGAGACACACTGCCCTTGAATCTTGGGTTCCTCAGATCATGTTCTAGCGACAAATGCCCCAGGTATTCCTGTGTAATGCCTGCCAAACAGAGGTGCATCCTCTTTGTGGTTCCAGATGCAGTGGCGGCTGCTGCATAGCTTAGGTGGGGGGGCAGGAATAATAATGATTAAAAAACATATGTGTCGACGCCAGCGCCTTGGTGCTCTTCTCCAGCTCTCCTCTCAGCAGTTACTGGGGCACAGGCTCCTCACCCAATCCCAGTGCTACTCTCAATAGCATGAGAGCAACGCCAGGATTGGTTCGAGCGGCCTGGTTTGCCGCTCAGACAGTGCCTGGGAGTCTGTGCTTTTTCTCCATCCCGGCTGTGCAACACAGCTGGGTTGGAGAAACCTAAATGCGCATGTCTGTTTGGTAGGCCTAAGACAGCCGGCCAAACTGACATGCGCACTTTACAGTGCCCATCACTCTTCCCCCTGCCATGGTCCAGCCCCGTCCCGCCCTACACTGACATTGGGTTAGTAAGTATGCAAAAAATAAAATGCTAATATTGTTTTATTATCATTTTATTTTTCACTGACTGACTTTGACAAGTGGAGCGATGCTCCTCCGCCATTATGGAGGAGCTGCCCCAGTCCAGATGATGGGGAGGGAAGTTGTCAACAGGGAGAAACCTTGCACTTTCTGTGAAGTAGGTAGATTGAATAGCCACAAACTGAAATCCTGTGGCAGAAGTTTAATAGCTACTTCATAACAAGTATCCCATTGTGCCCTGTATTTGTATTTTATTATACAGCCCAATTTGTTGAAATGGAATTTGAGATCCAGATGCTGCCCTATTCCATTTTTGAGATAAATGTCAGTTTGGAGAAAGTGCAATTATTCTTTAAAATTTAGAGTCTACTTGGACTTTCATGCATTTGTCTCATAATAAACTATGGGCTACTTATGAAAAAGTCACGCACCGCAGCAAGTCACCTTGCTACGCTGTACTGCATAATAGGGAAAGGGCAGGAATACTCCATATTTGAGGCAATATGGTACATTACGGCCTTTTCTTCTGCGCTGGCGCCCTTTTGACAGCCTAGTGCCAACGCAGACACTCTTGCACGATGGTGCAAGGGTGCCTGTGTTACATGAAGGATTGTTTTCTGCACAAAAACAATCCAGAGAGGCATTTTACTCTTTCTATTTGTGCTGCAGCACGCAGCACACATAGAAAGAAGAAGCAACGAGGAGAAATAAAGATAATTCTCCTCATTATACCTCTCCTTGGTAGGCGTATCTTTTTTGGCGCATTCCCAGGTTTACCAGTTCCGGTAAATTTGGGAATGCGTCAAATTGCATGGGAGTTGCATGAGAACACTCACACAACGCCCATGGAATGCCTTCCCAGGGCAAAGTAAGGCAACGCAGTGCTTATTCCAGATTTATGGACCTACTCAACGCCACGCAAAATGGCCTTGCGTGGTTTCACAAATCTGGCTTAAGGTTTGCATAGCGACTTTCCGTTGTGCAAGAGCGACCCAAACCAGCTCATAAATAGGCCCATGAATTCTGTACATGGTTGGTGTTAATTGGTGTAAGGGGCGTTGCACTGCCACCCTGAGGGGAGAGGCAAGAAAAGAAGAAAAAACACTGAGCAGCTAGAAACAAATAACCACTTGCTGCTTGGTGATAAAGTGGTCTGAATCTGTGTGGTTTTCTTAAGGGGGAAGGGAGATGGTTTTAAGAAATGTCCTGCTGCGCATGTGCCAGCCGGGTGAGGTGTTCTTCGACTTGCAGGCACACACTACAGCAGTGACATGACATTAAAGGACATGGGTACTTACAGCACGATTTATAGGGTTGATTTTTGGGCGCATATACAGTGGCCCTGCTAGGAGTTAACAAAACTCCATTCATTTCAATGGCTGAGGGCGGGGCTGCCCAAAGGGGACAATAGGGTGGTGGGTGGCAACAATTTGTTAATCATCACAAGAGGGGGCGGGCTTTAGTAGGCGTGCAGGGATCTGCTTTCCTCGCTTCTGATTAATTTGCAGTAGCAATGTAACAAGTGTTTAAGTACTGTGTATGGTTTCACTTTCAAAAACATCACTTTAGTGGGCGCCTCATCTTGTTTGTTGCATGTGCCCAGGAGAAGGAAAGAGCCAGCTGTGGGAAACATAACCTTTGACACACTGGATCCAAGGTCCTCACAAGTTAGTAAGTGTCTCTTGTCACCATCTGTCCCCATCTGCTCGCCATTTGCGTCTGCAGCTTTCCTCTGGGGTGACTGGTAGCAATCCGATCTGTGGGGAGACGATGGAGGCTAATTGAAGCTGTCACGGGGCTGCACTGGGCAGAAAATCCTGCTGAAAGTGTGCAAAGGGAGGGGGGCTGTAGGAGACAGGGACCTGGATGAACTGCAGGGGCTTCTGAGGTTTGGCTCAGGTTGTAGGACAGGGAAGGGGCACAACGTTTCTAGAATGTGGGGGAAGGCACACCTTTAGCTTTTTCCGGGGTACCTTGGACCAGACCTAATAGGAGTTGGAGAACTTGACAAAATGGGGTCACTCTCGGAGTGGAATCTGGTGCATTCCCAGTGTGGAGAGGGTCTTAACACTCCTGTGCTTTTTTTCAGTAAACATTCGGGTGATTGGCAGCAGGTCTAATTTAGGTAAAGGTTTTTGCATGATTGGCAATGACACATTGGGTGCGGTGCGCTTGGCGTTGCACCAATGGGAGTGGTTTTGTCACTGTCTCATGACAGAAGTGATAGTGCAAGCAGAATGTGCCTTAATGCTGTTCATTAAACATGTGTTTGAGCAGAGGTTTTTTGGTAAAGCAAAGTTTCCTGAGGTGGTTTGCATAGTTGGGAGGACAAGGTCTTCACACTGATCCTTTAGTGGTTATGTGCCACACAGTGTTTTGCATCAGAGTGCCTGATGCTTAACCATTAGCCTTGTATATTCAGGCAGTAAGGGTGACTGGCACTGCCATTTGTGAGGTGATGTTTGTGCGGTGTGTTGAGAAAATCCTTACAGTGCTTGTAAGCGCATTGTGGAGTCTTTGGGTGAGTTGTAACAGTAGTGTGCATTTGCAACTGTTCCAATCATACCACCTTTGGAGTTGTCACTACTGAGATCTGCTATTTCTATGATTACATTAGAAAACAGCAGAATGATATGTAGCATATTTTTACTTGCACACGTTATATACATATCTAATTTTGTATCGAAAAAGTATTAACTAAACCAAAATACAAGTATGTTTGTGGTTTGGACAATTCAATGCATGACGGCTTGCCCACGGGTCACTTCAACCTCCTCAGAAACTGCCTCTAAAATTCAGAATGCTACTCAAAATACATTAACTTTCTTTGTCGCACTATGCCCATTTAGCAGCAGTGGTTCCCCTGCTAAGCCGCAGGAGCGTCGCCCCACTGCTCTCTGGGAAGTACAAAAAAGGAAAAATAAAATAATAACATGATGTTATCATTTTATTTTTCCGTACTGAGCCAGTTTTGCGGCAGGGCTGTGCTGGGCTGTCATCACAGCCAGCAGGGGGAGGAGTGGTTGGTGCACTTAAGTGCGCATGACGGTTTGGCCGGCCGTCTTGGGCCAGCCAAACAGTCATGCATACTTAGCGTGTACTTCACCCAGCTGTTTTGCACAGCCTGGGTAGAGAACATGCACAGGCTCTCAGTCCCTGTCTGAGCCACTAACCAGGCCGCTCAGGCCAATCACGACACTGCTATCATGCTGGTGACAGCAGCATCGTGATTGGCTAGGGGAGTCTGGGAGCCTGTGTGCTTCCGGGAGTCGGAGAAGACGGAGGAGAGGAGGCAACTGTACAGAGGTAAGTGGTTTTTATTTTCACCCACCCTCCGTCCGTCTCACCACCCCCATTCCATAGCGGCCGCCACTGCCATTTAGGCAAAATACCTATCACTGATTTGGTTTCGGATATTTGTCCTGTACAAGATCATATCTTAGCTTAGTAACACGCTTGAGAATACATGAAAAAAACTGTTATTGTTTATTCACGGACATATTGAGTATTGTCATTAAGCCACCATGTCTTTATCGTCAGCAGTGTCATCCTGTGTCATTGTCAAGTGACAAACCTAGACCCTGTGATGGGTACATCGAACCAAGCCAGAAAACCACCCTTAAGGTGTCTGTCGGCCTCTGCTTTTTGTTTGTATTTAATGCAATCAGATACAATTACACAGGTGCGCCCACCTCAGAGTGTTTTTCAACAACGAGCTGTGTAGGCCTGAGAAAGGAGAGAGAGCAGTGGTCAAGGTGAGAGACGAAAGAATGCAGGACAGGAAGGGAACGAGATGAAAGGAATTTCAACAATAGAAAAGAACATTTAAAGAGAGTAGGGAAGAAGGGAGGGAGGACAGCAAACCAAATACAGCAGGAGGGAGAAGGCAGGCGGATCAGATGTGAAGGAGAGAGAGCTGATAAGGACAGCAGTATAGATGGAAAAGAGCTGTGGTGGAGGGGAGAGAGAGCAGGACATGGATAGAAGGGGTGAGGACAGGACAGAATGATGAAGAGGGACAAAGCAAATAAAAAATATTTGAAGAGAGGTCACAGACCAGGGGAGCACAAAGGAAAGAGGCATCGGTTACAGTGGAGCGAGTATAGACTGTGGAAGATGGATAAAGTAGAGCTGCATGGGTGGCAGCTGTGGCTACTAGGTCCCTTCCCGTCGGTGAATTAATGAAAAATGGTCACATCAGCAGGCAATGCCCAGGTGTCGTCGGCAGATACGGATAAGCATGGCACTTCTATTGCCAAACACAGCACGCATTGAGGATCTCAGTGGAAAAGGGTTAGGATGAATAGTACAGTACACCAAGAGTGCAATGCATGGGTGTTGTCAGCAGTAAGGCACCTCTATTACTAGATGTTTACTTAGTATGAGGAAAACTGCTTGTTTGCTTCAGGCCTAGGTCTTTTTGAGTAATAAAAAGGCTGAAACAGGGAATAGTACTGCAAAGAGCAACTGCTGGCAGAAACTATTGTACACAAATACAAGTTCTTTACTGAGACCATAATTGTTCTTAAGGCAGTGCATACCTGTATTTGTGTGGGGTTATGTCTAGGTGGAAATACTGTGCATTGTGCTGTTGCTCTATGCGTTACACTGAAATTCAGAGATTTCCATGATTGACAGTATGCTGTAAAATCCACCATTGTAATCAGTTTTTTCCCAAAATGTTCTTTTGTGGGCAATACACCCCCGCATCGTTCCCCCTTTTCAGTTTGGGAACGCTGTTGTGCTTGCTCTCACATGTTCACAAGGCTACAATTTCTGCCCCACCTCATTTAAAATCCACCAGCTGTCACTGGAGTGCTCCGGGGCATACAAGATAGGGCATGACATTCTTTTCAAAAGTGCTCCTAGGCCAACTGTGTGCTAGCAATAGGATTAATCTCTGCATGGCAGCGGAGAGGGATCTGACCAATCAGAGCACACAAAGGGATTGGACTAGTTACATCCAGTTCAGTCGCCAAATGGGCCATGTACAGAGTAGGTTGTAGTCAGTAAAAGGTAAATTGTGCCTGGCACCACTTGTTCAAATTGGGTTGCCTGCATGCTCATGCTAATGAAATATTTCTAGATCTTAAGCCTTTAAAAAATTGTTTAGGCAGTAGAATATGGATATTTGGATAGATAAAGCAGGTATTCACATGCATTGTTAGTTTGAGAATAGATACATTACTGTACTAGTAATAGAAGGAGAGAGCCTGAGAAGAAGTCCTTAATGATAGAACATGGAGAGCCAGAGCGTTAACTGAAAGGCCTATTCAGCATTTTTTGTAACCTGGCCTGGTTGCACAAGGGCAATGTCTTTCCCATGTCCAGTGTGTGATCTTTTGCTAATGTTGCATTCTACAACCTGAGACTGGAAAAGGACACTGATGATGTGTACGCTGTGTACAGAGGTGTGTTGCTCTGAGGATCCTGGTGGAAATAACTGGTTTTCACACCGTCCGAGTCTGGAATACTTTCCTTTGACCTTTGAGAGGTTCAGACCTCAATGCATCCCTTTGATTCTTTCCTAAGTGTTGTTTAGGCTAACACTTACTTCCCTGACCCAAGAAGACTCTTGACCAAGCTTCTGCAATGCTGACACCTTCCCTTACTTCTCAAACTTTTCCTATCCCTAATTTTTCTGCAGTCCTCTGATTTTTTAGATACTTTAGGTTTCAAAACCATCCTCTTAGCTTGGATTCTAATTTAGGTGATTCTAGATTTAACTATGTATAGACGAGAAGATCTGAGACTCTTATTTGAGCATCAGATACTACTGTTAGTCTTTTGTATTGCAGTGACTGAACGTCTTGTTTGTTTAGTAGTGGTATGCCCAAGTATTTTTAGGAGGTTGGGTTTCCCAGTTCTTATTCAGTATGTTATAGCATGGTGCTGAGAGTCGTGTACCTTACTTGATTGCTAACTTTTAACGAACCTTCCTAACTATAGTTACTGATTCCTGGTCCTTATTGTGTAGCCAAAGGGAATACACTGTTAATTGGAATTAATTGATCTAATGTTGAATCCCATCACCTCTCAGTCACAAAATAAAAGATCCATCGGAGGATGAATGGTAAGAGAATTGGCTCGAAATGCCGCATCAACTTGGTACCATGTCGGATGGTTATCCAATGTCATGAGGGAGTTAGGGAGTCCCATTTAGAAATTGCCCAAGCCTAGTCCAAACCCCAAAAGCCCATGGTTAGAAGAAAGGATTGATGGAGTTCCAGCTGTTCAGAAACGAATTGTAGCAGCATAGAAATGTGAGTATTAATAGAGTTGTGCGTTGCATTTGCTTATGCTTAGATTGCAGTATTTTGCACTGGCTGTATGGTGTTCTGCAGAGATGATTTAAGTTAATTTGTGAATTTAGCACTTAATGCAGAGAAGGTGAAGTAGGTCTCGGGTCTGTTGAGGCCTAAGATCCAGGGATAGAGAGACTAAAAGTCAAGTTGCTAGTAGAAGACACTGGGTGTAGTTGTGGTGCTGGTCATGAGATGTCGTCAACAGCATGATTGAGATGGGTACTTTATCTTTGTGTGATCGTGATGTGTGGTTGGTATAGCTGATCTCAGTGCACAGTGAAGAACTTTATCAAGCTGAGTGAGATCCCGTGGGTCTAGGTGTCATTTGAAGTGAATGTCAGGATAAGTCGGAAAGTGTTGCTCCGAACTGTCTCTTGTGTGTATGAATAATGTTTAATTTCATTAGAGGAGCAGACAGAGTTAGTTGTTGAAACTGCTTGCATTGATGAGTAAACACACTCATGAAAATTGTAAAGGAGGGCGAGCTGCTGCAGGGAGTGAGATTGACGTCACAGTGTGCTGCGCTGGCATATGCCGGTTGGTGTAGAGCTGGTAATTGGTTGGATGCGTCATAGAGAGTCACACTGGTATTGGTTGTGATTGCCAAACAGATAATTAACGGGTGGAACAATCATTTCCTGGTTTAAACGAAAAGCCATTTGTGATTTTTGCATACTGTTGATCGAAAATGAAATCCTTTAAAGCATTACAAAGCCTGGTGAAGGGAAATGTGACTGTGCCGGTTAGAAATGGAGAAGAGGAACCACCCGAAGGTACACCATGTCATACTATGGAGATAGATGTGGGTCTTCACCTGTGTATTTGGCTCGAATAATGGCATAAGATCACTGAGACAGATCGTCCTTTGACATTTCCTCGTTATGGCACATTTATTTTGAGAATTATAGAACATTTAAGAAGGACTCTGTATGGCATGAAACTGCCTCCTAGACCTATGCAGTATGAAGCACTTAATAACTGGGAACATACAGCTCATCTTAGACAGAGAGAGATATTTCAAGGAAGGGTCAAGAAAGCGATACACACTTGTGTGGATGCTAGATGAGATGGAGAACAGATAAGATTGAGGGTGCTAGAATATATCCTGCATTAACAAGTGAGGAAGAAGGGAAAGGCAAATGAAGAGAAAAGAAAAAGAAGAAAGTGCCAAAAGACACAGAGCATACAGCTGAGGACAATGATAGCAATTCAAATGTAAAGATACCTTGGGCCATATTATCAAGAACGGCGTTAACATTATCGCCGCTTTAGCAGCAGGAAACTGCCGCTAAAGCGGCGATAAGGGGCTTGATAATATGCCCTATAGAATTCCAATAGAAGCCCAGGTTTGATGTCCTTCAAAGCGGCGATAATGTTAACGCCGTTCTTGATAATATGGCCCCTTGTTTGTAAAGATACCTTGTTAGAAATTGTCGTTCCAGGTGATTTGAGGGTTGAAAACAAAGTTGTTGTGAAACTGACGAGGCATCCTATATCACATGATCTGTCCCCAGTGGTAATGAAAAAGTATAAACGTGTGATTACATTTTTTAAATCAAAAATATCTCCTAAAGCGATTGATTGGGTCAAGATTGACAGAAAGACCCAAGAGTCTAAAGAGTCAATACATGCTTATTATGGGAGACTGTTGCAGGCATTCAAACAATTCAGTGGGACAGAGACTATTGAGGATAAAGACATGGGACATTATGTGTACAGATGTCTGCATGGATTGAAACCACAGGTTAGTTTGATCAATGTGCAGCATTCGATTTGATTGCAGAGCAAGCCCATTGACAAGATATTGAGATATGCCAAATATTGGAGCAATGAATTGGGAATGAAACACAAGAAATTGAAGGACTAGCTAATGGTAGCACAAATGAAAGCTGCACAGTGAGGTCAGAATTAGCAGTTTGTTGGGAATGCTGGTTCCATGCAGGGAGTGTATCAACACGGAGTTCCTATGATGCAAGGTGGAAATGGAATTTAACCGCAAAGTAGAGGGTGTAGTGTTACAATCGATCCGAGTACAGTGATTAAAGAAATTAGATCTGTGCCATATCTGCGACAGGTTAGGGCATTGGAAGCACTAATGTCGTTCTAATGCTGGTAACATGGCAAATGGGAATTAGGTTCAAAATGGCAGATTTGGGCAATCTCAAGGTAATAATATGGTTCAGACACAGCAAGTACAGAGACAAAGGGTTCACAATCCCAATGTAACTTAAGCTCAGGTAATGCAGGTTCCACAAGCCCTGCTGCCACAAAAAATGCAAATGTTCGGAGATATAATTTGAGTCAAATTCCCAATATAAATATCAATCCTTTTGGGAATCAAGGTATGTCCCAACAGTACTCTATGATACAGACAGATGAGGATTACAGCTCAGACCTGTCACAATGACGGGGCCTGAGAGGGGAGGAGTATTGTGTACTTGGTGCAACCTTAGAGGTAAACCAGAGTGGTTCATTCGTGCATTGTGAGGTAAATGGGTATCCCATATCATTCTTCATTGACACTGGTGCTACCCTCTTTAAGGTGAGAACAGCATAGATTCTCAACTTACCCCTCTCGGGAAAGAGAATCCAAGTTATAGGAGTTGCGAATTAGCAAATGACTAGCCCAGTTTCAGAAGTCGTACCTCTTAAAATAGGGTCCTTCGAGAAGAATCATTGATTTGTGGTGTGTGGTTTGAGTCCTGTGAACCTACTTGGATGAGACTTGTTGTGCAAACTAAATTGTTCAGTTTACTGTATCCCAAGTGGTATAGAGTTCCAGACTCATGATGAGGACATTGTCTTTAAATTTCTTAATCAGAGGAAAAAGATCAAACTTTTCCCCATGTTGGCAAAAGAGGATTTGTCAACAGAGCTAAGAGATCCAGTGTTACCTGAAGTCTGGGATTTTTCAGGGAAAGATATAGGTCTCATAAAGGATGTTCAACCAGTCCACATAACAGTGAAGCCTAATGCCGAGTAGCAGAGAATCCCACAATACAATTTGATCCCTGAAACTATTGCTGGGATTACTTCTGTGACTGACTCAATGATTGAGCGAGGCATTCTGAAAGAGATTATGGGGAGTCCATGTAACTCACCCATTATGGGTTTGCAGAAACCCAATGGCAAGTTCTGCATAGGCAGGATTTGAGAAGGGTTGACTTCATTGTTGTTCCTTGTTGTCCTGTGGTACCGAATCCAGATGTGATTTTGTTTCAGATTCCATGTGAGGCCTAGAGGTTCTCTGTCGTCAATGTACGCAAAGCCATCTATTCTGTACCATTGCATAAAGATAGCCAATTCCTTTTCGCTTTCCAGTTCAGCAGCAGTGTTTTGGCATGGTGCCGAGTCCCACAAGGATATACGGAGAGCCTGTCAATTTTTAACCAGGTACTTAACAAGAATCTGAAGTCCATGGTGATGCCCTATCACAGTTGCTCTGTTGAACCACATAGCTGGCAATTGACCTAAAGTGTTTCCGAACAAATTGCAGTGCTGTAAGAAAGAAGTCCTGTACCTAGGACATCACATACAGAAAGGAGCAAGGAAGGTGTCACAAGAGAGAATCTCGGCGATTCTGAAAATGAATCCACCAACAACCCAGAAGGAAATCAGGATGTTCTTGGGAATAGTGGGCTACTGTCAACAGTGGATTCCTGACTTTTCCCTAATGGATAAGCCTTTACAGAGGCTGACACAGAAGGACCTGTCAGATCCAGGACCATGGGATGACAGCTGCATGCATGCCTTCTCAGAGCTGAGAGAATGTCTCTGCTGTGCCCCGGGCTGGGAATGCCTGATTATAATAAATATTTTTCTTTGTTTTGCAGTGAGAGGGAGGGCTGTGCTCGCTCAGTGCTAACTCAGATGCACAGGAATGCTCTCAAGCCCTTTGCCTATTTTTCTGCCACACTTGATTCAGTAGCTGCTGCATTGCCTGGCTGTCTTAAAGCCATAGCCTCACCTGGTATAAGCATTGAGCAGTGCGAGAGCATTGTCATGGGTCATCCTTTGGGTGTTTTTGTCCCCCACTCTGTCAAGGTTCTGTTAACTCATACCATAACCCAGTACCTGACCAACAGTTGTCTCACCAGGTATGAGCAAGTAATGCATGGCGCTGAAAATGTCACATTGAGGAGATGTACTACGCTTAGGTCTGTTGCCCATACCTGTAAATGATGTAATTGAGGGTGAAGGTGAGCATGTCTGTCTTGATGTTACTGAACTATGCACCAAGCCGATACCTGACATACTAGACATACCACTACCTGAATCAAATTATGTGATATTTGTTGATGGCGCCTACTTACACGACCATGGTGGAAACCTGAGAGCTGCCTACATAGTCTGTACTGTTTCAGGTGTGGTTGAAGCCTCCTAGCTTCAAGGAGTATTTTCAGCACAAGTGGCCGAATTGATTGCTCTTACTCTTACATGCTGTGTTTCAGACCAGCTGAGAGTGATCATTTTCACGGATAGTCAATATGGCTTAGGTGTAGTTAAAGACTTTGGACAGTTATGGCCACGACCTCATCAGGTTCCCCTATCAGAAATGGTGAAAGTTTCCATAATTTTTAAAGGGTTTACAGTTACAGGCCTAGAGTTTAGTTGTGAAGCATGCTGCACACCGAAATTGCATAGATTATGTGGCAGTAGGCAACAGGTAGGCCGTTGAGACCGCGAGATACTGTGCTCTGAAAACTTCCACCTTTAAAGGGGAGGATCACAATGAAAAATCAGATCCCACACATTGCAATCTGTTGTTGACTGCAATTGATACTTGGGAAGAAGTTACAGGAAGAAGAGTCAGAAACAGAACAGCAAGGCTAGATTAGAGCTGGTTGTGTCAAAAGGGACAGGGATGACATTTGGGTTTCATGAGATCGAAAACCTGTGTTGCCTGATATCTTGTTACCACCAATGGCGAGACATTATCATGCACCTGCACATGTAGGGAGAGTTGCCATGGTATGCTTGTACAGGCAGACATGGTTTAACCCAAGGTTCAGACTGATGGCTGAAAGACTATGTCACAGATGTGTTGTGTGCCAACAGCAGAATGTAGGCAGAAGAACAGCAGCAAAACTGAGTCACAAAAGGGAGATCAGGAGGTCCCTTCAACAGGATGCAACTGGACTTTATCAAGTTACCTGTGTGCAATGGGCTGAGATATGTCCTAGTGATTGTGTGCATCTTCCCGTGTTGGGTTGAAGCTTACCCAACCATGAGAAATGATAGTCTCACAGTGGCTAAGTTGTTCTTGAGGGAATTAATACCAAGGTTTGGTTTTCCAACTTCTCTGGAGTCAGACCGAGAAACTCATTTAAATAATGAGATTGTGGAGCAGGTCAATGGCACTTTGATTCCAGATTGGCTAAAGTGTGTGCTTTGACATCTTTTAAATGGCCTGATGCTTAGCCTCTTGTGTTGATGAGCATATGCAGTACTCCAGATAGGAGGACAGGATTGTCTCCCCATGAAATCATCATGGGTAGAGCTATTAGACTGCCAGCTGTGCTGCAAATGTGCTTGTGAACATTACAGATTGCATGATTCTTGATTACTGCAAAGGAATGGCTGATGTGGTGCGTTCTGTGTCTCATCAGGTTGGAGAAACTACAGCCCCGCCTCAACAGGAGCAGTGCCATGATCTCAGTTCTGGGGACTGGGTTATGTTGAAGAAGCATTCGCTCAAGTCATGCTTGGAGCCTCGGTGGAGTGGCCCATACCAGGTTATCTTGGCCACTGCAACAGCTGTGAAATGCAGAGGTCTCCCCAACTAGGTACATGCCTCCTATACTCACAGAGTCCCTTGTCCCGTTGATGACATAACAGCACTGGTCCCCGATGTGCTGGGGATTAAGTGAGACAAAGGAGGCAGGGTAGTCAAGCTGCTGGGGATTAGCAAGAAGCTGGGACAGCACTTGTTTGGCCTGGGGGGGGGTTTGAGAGAGTCAACAGTTGAGGTTGGTACAGAAGGGTTCCATTCTGTAGTGTTGACTGCGCCAGATTCAGACCATGGCGAAGGGCCTAATACAGCAGTAACGCGAGTTGTACCTGGAGACAGATAGCCAAGGAGAGAGGGAGACTGAATTGCATGTGCCATACACCATCCCAGAAGATACTGAAGGATCTGGCTTAAGTGACAGTGATGAAGAAGGGCCAACAGTAAGGAGATCAAAGAGAGCTAGGGTACTCTGTCGGAGGTATTCCTCACCTGAATGGACATACCATGCTGTTAATGACAGGGAGAGAGCATTTTGGACATTCTGTTATAACAATTCACATTCAATTGAGCCTCATTGAACTGAACTTTGTGGCTGAACTGAGTAATACATTTGTATTGCAATTAAACGGACAATTTATCCTGGATGTGATCATTAGTGAGCTTGAAGTGAGCATTTATTAGAGAGATACTTAATAGATTTCCACAAACTACTTAGAAGAGTACTAAGGATAGAGTCTGCTGAAGGAGCGTAAGGTTGTCCCTTAGAAGAACACGGAGTAGGGCTAAGGAAGTCTCACGAAGATCATTGGTCATATTTTACTGGAAAAGACATTTTAACTTTGCTTTGCTATTTCTGCAGGTGGAAACTAACTGAAAGGACTGTGTTGAAATCTTCAATTTAAACGGTCTAACATCAAAGAACTCATGGAGCCTAGATATAATACTGGTAGATATAGATGCTTATGTGTAGTAGTATTGGTTGTTGTGACATTATTATTAATTACTTTACTTGTAATATTGAGTTTACCCCCATCCTTCACACGTAGAGGAGCTTAGGTCTACAAGTGCCCCTCAAACACCACTTCCTACTGACAATAGTTTACCTGCAATATATGAAAAAGACTTACACATAGATGCATCTAGAGGGGATTATTCATTAACAGTTTATTCAATATTGTTTTATGAATATGTTGACAGAATGGATGCTAGGGATTGCTACCTCTGCATGCAATTACCTGCATCAGTTGCTGAGGAGATAACATACCATCACCTCCCCCTGACATATGGAGTTACCTGTAGCTTATTGCTGAGCTTATTCTGTGGAAAGGTTCATCTTCAATATTACCACTCAAATTATGACTTGGTTTTTTCAGAAGTTCCTGGGCTGAAACACTTGAATCGTCAGCCTGAGGCTAAAAACACTGAGACAATGGGACCTTTCTTTGGACCCACTATGACATTAGATACAGCTTATGTGCACAGACACAATTTAACTTGTTCCTTAACAGGTGTAGGTGGGACATTTTGACTCACAGCAAGGGGGTTCTCAGCCTCCAGAGACCCTACCTGTTCAAGGGGGCTTCATCCCCCACTGTGAAACGTACCAGGAAACGCTGTTGCAGAGTGCTCCTGGAAGGGGGGCAGGGTCATCCACACATTGAAAATCTCTTCCTGGAATTCTGCAGCACAGGATGCGTGCTGGCCATGTTGGGCTAAGTCAGGCCCAAGTGCAAGCCCATCTGTACCCGTCATCGCCCAGAAGAAGCTGGGCTGGGCCTCCCCCCGGACATCTGCCACCAAACGTACGAGTATTTTGTTCTTACTTCTACTTGTCTGCACCCTGACTTTTGATGACCTGCCAGTTGTTAGGTCTACTTTGTGCTGGTTCATCATGGGGAAAAAGAGGGCTGCTCCTAATAAACCAATTCTGGATACTACCCTTGATGGCTTCCTGCAGCGTGCCGTGGGGGTAATCAGCAGGGAAACTGATCTTGCTGAACGGTGCCTGTCCTTGTCATCTTTGCCTGAGCTGGCACCTGAGAAACTATGTGTCCTGCTTGAGCTCAATACATCAGCCAATATGTCTGCCCCAACATTGGCTCACCCATGCTAATTACGAGCCACAATGCCCTGACAACCCCTCCCGGGGTAAATGTTCCAGATGTCACAGTCGCCTCAGAGCATGGTGGCCATTTCAGGAGGGATCAATCATTATCTTGCCTGCCCAGCACAGGGTAGCCTAGGGGCAAGAGGAAGAGGGTGGAAAGGGAGGCCAAGTTCAAGAGACAATGTCCTGGGCCTCCAGTCATGATGTTCACCCCAGCCCCTGATTTCAACTCAGAAATTAGCCTTCAATCTTCAAAGCACTTGCAGGTGACTCTAGCGGGTTTAGATGGGGAAGTGTGCAGGAGCGTTATGTCCATTTTTACAAATGCATTGGGCCCGATTCTGATCCGCCTAAAGAAGGCGGAGGAAGCATTGGCTAATCAGAGGAACGTCTTGCTGGCACATTGTTCTGCAAGCTCACTGCTACCTGGTCCTGTAGGCAGTAGTACTAGTGCGGCTCCATCTGTGAAGCCCATGGCCCCAGATGGTCCAGGTGCCATCCCACTGGGAAGAGAAGGGGGACTTAGCCAAGACAGGCCAACCATTGTGCCCAGGCTTGGCCCGCAGGACGCTCCTGGATTTAGAAGCGAGGTGTGGGCCCAGCCCACAGATCCCCAGACTATCTGCAACATTAGTGCTGGTCCCACTATGCCACCCCGCCCTGAGGGCACACACGTTGCATCTCCCACCCCAGGCGACTCCCTTCATGGTCATACTAAAACTTCCCCCACTAAGCCACGGCACTCGTGAAGACCACGACCAACTGATTAATAAGGTATCTCACTGGACCAATAGCAGACTGGGAGGCCCTGAGTTATTGCATAGCCAGACACTTGTGCTTGCTTTCTCTCAGAAAATACACAGGATGGCGATTAGGATGGTTCAATAAGTATTTATTGTTCCAGCGACAGCCTTGTGTAAAACATATGTGCTGCGACAATCAGGAGACAGAAGCATACAAAAGAGATTGCTAGTACCAATATAGTAAATAGTAGATACATTTCTACCATAGTGCTAATAAGATGAACTTAAGCAGTTCAGATAAAAACAGTAGCACTAGCATATCTAAAATGCGCGCCCTAAGAAATTTTTCTAAAATGTACCTAGCCTAACCTGGATGTGTAGGTGTGTATCGCTATGTGTATCTGTAGCCAAGAAACCCCTGGGGATGAACCAGCCCCTCACCTGATGGTTGGGAATGAAGGACCCCTTCTCTGCGTTGAGGATGACAACCCGCAAGGATGTCAGACCGCTGCGTGTCAGAGATTCTAGCATGCAGGGCCCCATTCTCAGCTTGCAAGGAATTCTCCTCTAATTTGTAGGGGGGAGTGAGGGTCTTTTATACTAAGGTGGTCACTCCAGGGTTTTTTCTAGAATCGGTAAGTTTTTAAAACAACCATGAATGTTTTGAAAACAATCATAAATGTTTTAAAAACAATCACCGATGCTTTTCTAAACAAGTGTAATCATGCACAGCTGGCTGTTGGCCAAGGATGAAAAAAAGTGGTGACCCTTATACAGAATAAATCTGCCGTGCCTGGGGACATGTTTATGTACGTCGTGCAGGGATTATGATAGAATACTTAGAGCCTGGTGTCGAGGAGACAGGATCAAGCTACTAGGTAAAAGGTCACCTGTTTCGAATCGTTATTGTCGTGTGGATGGGACAATGTATGTAAAAATGGGGTATACATCGATGAGACTATCCTAAAAGACATGACACTATGCAATCATTTGCCTACAATAGACTTGGCTCACAGACTCTGTTTTCATGGATGGATATACTACCTACTTTACACCAGCCATCATAGAAGCTGTGGGCAGGACCTAGGAGGGCCTTATTACCTTTTTCTCCCTTACATTCACTGGCCAGGTGACATGGTTATATTGTGGCTCTGTGTACTACCAACTGATTTTGCTTCAGTGCCAAACAACCCGAATGTTATTAATAAATATGTATAGCAATGTCTTTGATACCTCCAAGACTGATCTAGCAGTCTCACTGACTGAGGATATTGAAAATTGTACAAAGTGCATACAAGGGGGCTATGTTATGGTACTACTGGGGGACTTCAATTTGAGACTGTGCCAGTTTTCCTCAGCCAATGTTAGCGGCCTGGTGGACGACACAGGGGACCCCTTCACTCACTATTGCTCAGTGCCCCTTGGGGGATGAATTCAATATATTGTTGGCTAAATTTAATCCAATTTTCTCCAACAACTCTTTAAGTCCAGTACTGGTCACTATGCACATCATGTTGGGAGGGGTACTCCGAGCCACATAGATTTCATTCTTTTTTCACAGTCACTGAGAAATTGGGTGCTGGACTACAGTCTCGATGACTCGCCACTTAGTGACCACAGACTCCTGGCTCACTCACTGCATGCTTTTCTCTTTGCCAAAAGGTCCATTGTGAGCCAACCCCTCCCTTTATCATTTTCCAGGAACTGTGGGGTGATTAAGAGCTGGTCGGGGATAGATGAAACTACCTTTTTAGTACAGTTGGTGGCCTCCTCACTCCCTGACTTCCTGAAATGTCTAGTTGAGGATTATAAGCAGGGCAGTGGCAGTGAGCTTCTCAATTGCTTCAACAGGATCTGTGGTGTGACTTATGATTTGTTTCTGATTCCAATTAAATCAGGAAGTAGGTCACCTGCCAAGTGGTTTGACTCAAATTGTACTAAGGCGCATAACCAGTCGTTAGCTGCCCTGAAGAAGATACCTAGAAATCAGGATGTGGTTCAAAACTGTAGGACCCTGTATCAAAACACCGAGCAAGGAAGAATGCTATTAGAGAAAAATCCTATTCCTCCGTACTGCAATTAAGTGAGCTAAGAGACAGCCAAGCATTTTGGGCAACAGCAAATCGTAATTATTTTGAGAAAGTTAAAGACCCTGATATTGATACTGTGATTCCTCCTGACATTTGGTTCACCCATTTCACTAAGCTCTATGCTGACCCCGACATGGAGAAATTTCTCCCCAACCACACCACTATCAGCCCACACTTGTTGCTCTCAGGTCTTTCCACACCCTCCTGGCCCCTGATGATGTTTCCTGCTTCTCTTCTGAGATCGAATTGAGGGAGGTTCTGCTGCCAGTTGTCAGCTGCCCAGTTGGGCAATCCTCTGGCCCCGATGGGATCCCCTCGGATATGTTTAAAGCCAATACTTTACTGTGGGCCCCACTCCTGACCAATGTTCTCAATGTTGCCCTAGCTATTGGCCCGCCCAAGAGTTGGCCTCATGCCCCCATTATTCCCATATTCAAAAAGGGCTCAAAAGGCGGCCTGTAATGCTACTGCCCCATTTCATTGATCAATTCGACCACCAGGATCAATTTGGCTTCCATCCCGTCCTAGAACCAGTACTCCTAGCCTCTGGTGGTGTATATGTATGCACTACTTGTTAATTAGTAAATGCACAGTGGCCAAGAAGGGCAAGCTGTTCCTGGCTTTTATGGACCTGAGCTCTTCTTTTGACTCTGTTAACATGTACAAACTCTGGACCATCATGACAGACATGGGGGTCGATCATTACATTATATTGTTAATTTCCTTAGAGAGCTTCACAATGATGTCACTGCCAGTGTAAGATATGGCCAGGGCGGGGAGACAACAACAGCCTTTAGTATGGCTAGAGGTGTACGTCAGGGCTGTGTCCTGGCCCTGTTCCTCTTCTCACTGTATGTAAATGGCCTGGAGGAATAGCTGATAGAGCTTAGGGCAGACTGTCCCTGTATAGGTGATTGCAGTGTTTCTACATTAATCTTCACTGACGATACTGTCCTAATAGCCAGGACAGCAATCGGTCTACAATGCTTGCTGGACCGCTTTTGTCAGTTCATGACCAGCCTAGATCTAAGGATCAACCAGGCCAAGATGCATGTAATGATCTTTGGTGCAAAGAAAAACGATAACACTGCCTTTGTAGTCATCAGTACTAAGGTCAGTACTGTCCCCTTGTTTTCCTGTTTTGGAATTTCCTTCGACAGGCATCTAATATGTGGTCCCTTGAAGTCCAGTAGAGCTGCTGCCTTTTCCAAAGCTGCTGAGGCTGTCCTTAACTTTGTTCGTAGACTAGGCCAGAAGCCCATTAAGAAACTCACGGCCATTTACAAAGCCAAATGCTGTGCTTTTACCTCATAATGGGCAGGGCTGTGGGGCATTAGTGATCAGGAGGGCTTGGAAACAATTGAGAATGGTTTTAATAAAAAGGTAAAAAGGTTAGTATCTGTCCCTAAAAGTACTACCTCCTTCATATATCATTCAGAGGTTGGGATTGGGTTTAGTAATGATTTTATTAAAGTGCAACCACTCCTCCTGTGGCTTAGAATTAGGTCAAAGAGCCAGAACTCGTTCAATAGTGCAGTGCTTGCTGACTGAAACTTGACCGATGTCCAGCTATTCCCTGGATAAGGTACATATTTAATAACTGCCTAAGACTGGGATGCGAATATTTGTTTACTTCTCCCGGCAGCGTGACAACTACCTCCCTTACTTCTTTGAAGAATTCTTTTCTAGCTGGCTGCCTAGAAGAGAGAATGTGGAGGGTGGTTGACAAGCCAACTGTCCAGGCACACATAAGGATCTGTACGAACACCAGCATTGAACCCTATTTATCATGGGTGTGTAATATGCATCACAGATTTTTGCTAGTTAGATTTAGACTATGCACTGTGCACTTTCTGGTCGCCTTCCCTCTGCAGGGTACCTATTTCCATAACTTACCTGTTTGTCCTTGTGATGATCACTCAGCTCAAAGCATGTTATACTTTATGTTCTTCTGTAAATTCTATCCACTGCTGAGAAAATGCTATTTGTTACTCTTTTTCAAAGAGGCGAATATTCAATATTGCAGAGCTGCTTTTAATTATTTACAATCTCTCTCTACTGTGAAGCTCTGATTTTTAACTGCTGTTTACATTCAATGCTCCATAAAGCAGAGGGCTACAATAATCAAATAACAACTAAGGCACATCCACTCATATTTTGTCTGCATGGAACTTTATGCTTTTTTAATGGTTATTTTATCTAAGGGTCTTTAAAGGATTTTTAAAGAGTCTGCTGCTTATCATATGACTCAACTTATGTATGTATTAATGTATATGAATTAATGTTCTTTTACACTTTTATGCTCTAGCTAGACCGAATAAAGTTATTTTGACTGAGGTGTAGAAAAGAAATTCATAGATTCGGTGGAAGACAGATAAAGAGACATATTAGCTAAAGCAACGCGAATCATTCAAAAGTACCCCAAATGGCGAAGTAGGAAAGTGAGCATAGATTAGTGGAAAATATGGCAGCATTAGCTTTAGATTGGCAGCACAAAGGGAGATTATACAGATTCATTAGAAAATCCTCAACTGATACACATTTCATAGGTAATAGTGAATGTGAATATACTTTTGAAGTTTGAGGAAATTGGGGATTATACATAAATTGACCAGATCCTATTTTCCCTGGAGTTTATTATATTTATGGGAAAAATGAATTTTATAGATTACCCAAGAGATATTATGGAAAAGATAGTTTTTCCAAAAATGTATCATGTGGGATAACTTTTGATCCAACAGGTGAACAATATGTGAGAACAAAGAGAGGTGATAGTGAAATTGTAGGAGACATTTTTGGTGCTCTAATACCCTCTGTAGGAGTGATACTCAACTCACACAAGATTAGAAAGCTTTCTACTGTAGCTTATAAGTTATCTACTAGTACACCTGGAAGAATTTTAGTTATAGATACTGAAATGGTTGCTATCAGATCAATGGTTTTGCAGACTAGGCTTGCATTAGACGTCCTTCTCACAAAGGAAGGCGGAGTCTGTTGAATGTTAAACGTTCAACAATGTTGCACTAACATTTCAAATGAAAGTAAGGACTTGAAGAAATACATTACTAACTTTATGAAAGATTTGAAAGGGTAAGAAGCCACAGGTGCTTGGGAAGAAATAGGGAATGGATTTTCTGCAATAGGCAGAGGGTTGGAAATGTAGGCAGTTGGAAGCATTTTTTAAACCCTTAGTGATAATTGCTCATTGTGGATTCTTCTTTGTAATCTATAAGGGATACAAAAGTGAACAGGAAAAGAAATGGGTGAAGAGAAAGAGAGCAGATGTAGAACTAGAAGATAGACAGAGCAAATACTATGATGACTTGAAATTTCTGGTGGAATGTAGAAGAAAGATGATAAAAACAACTAGATTGTGATTTGTCCATCTGATAAGACAGAAAATTAACTTGATGTGATGGCTTGATTTGCCTTTAAAGAGGGGATTGGTGCAGCGCAAAACTGGCTATACTTTTATACGTCACGATTACATAACATAAATCTGCACTTAGCACATGTTTCTCGTGTGGTCTAACAACATTAAAGAACGGGTTACACTTGACATTTACTGCTAGAGTGCATTCACTGTAGGATTAGCGAATGTACTCATATTATGTGCCTTAACTTTATTAAATGAAAAACGTTTGAAGACTTGATGAATAAATCATCCTTACTCGTTATAAAACATAATCGTTTTGCATAATGTGTGCTTTAATACATTAAATGACATTTAGTGTTTAGATGTTGAGTAGAAATCATTCTCACATTATGAAGTTTAATTTATATTAGAAACTAATTTGATTTATGTAATGTGTGTACTAATGTTTCATATATTACCTTGAAATGTAGTTTTTAAACATGCTTACACTTATACATTTAAGATTTTACTGTGTGCCACATGTAATGTTAACCTAATTTACTAACATTTTACATTTACTTTTGTTTAAATGTGCACACATATATTAAATGTGCACCATTGAGTTAATACTTTAAGTTGCCTTAAGTAGGCCTGCTTTCCATGCCACATAAAATATTGTTTTCCATTTTCTGCTAACATGACTTTCTTGCAGGTATTCACATGCATTGTTACTTTGAGAATAGATTAATTACTTTACTAGTGATAGAAGGAGAGAGCCTGGGAAGAAGACCTTGATGATAGAACATGGAGAGCCAGAGCTTTAACTGAAAGGCCTATTCAGCATCTTTTGTAACCTGGCCTGGTTGCACAAGGATGATGTTGTTCCCATGTCCAATATGGGATCTTTTGCTAATCTTGCAGTGTACAATGTGAGAATGGAAAAGGACAATGGTACCCCTGATTATGTGTACAGAGGAGTGGTTCTCTCAGGATCCTGGTGGAAATAACTGGTGTTGACACCTTCCGAGTCTGTACTACTATCCTTTGGACTTTGAGACTTCAGACCTAATGCTTCCCTTTGATTCTTTCCTAAGTATGGCTTAGGCTAACATTTACTTCTCTGACCCAAGAAGACTCTTGACCAAGCTTTTGCAATGCTGACACCTTCCCTTACTTCTCAAACTTTCCGTATTCCCTAGTTTTCCTGCGGTTCCTTAATTTTAAAAATTCTTTAGGTTTCAAAAACCATCCTCTTAGCTTGGACTCTAATTTAAGTGATTCTAGATTTACCTATGTATAAACGAGAAAATCTGAGACTCTTCTCTGATCATCAGATGCTACTGTCTTGTGGATTGTTACCTGCCTTGTTATGTTGGCCTAGGCCTGGCTGCCATGCTGCTTTTCTTTGCGCACGTTACACTGAGCCGGGCCTCCCTCGCCCTTTGCTCGTGCCAAGTTCTTTTGCACTGTCTGCATTTTCTGTTGTTCACCTTTTTGGGCTCAGTCTGCACAAACATGTACAAGGTCGCATAACAATGTATTTTGGTTCTTCCTGATATGGCCAGTCTCGCGCACCCAGACATAACATTAGGTGCAATTGCCATGAAGAATTTGGTATGCTTTTAATACTGTGGTTTACTAGCGCTTAACACACTTGGAGAAATCCCTTTCAGTGAGAAGAGCTATGATGTCCTGCTGATGTAATTCTGCATCTAGAGACTGAGGTATGGGGTTCGCTAGTCAAAGCCCAGAGGTCTTCTATTATTATAATAAACTATCTTACTGCAAGGGGAGGGTGGTAATGTTATTTATACGTTTATCCACTGAGCTCTGAGATGCTTTCCCCGTTTGTATTTTATGGAATTGTAACCATGCTGCTTATATTAGTCATATGCATTATGCTATTAGTACTGACACGTGTACTGTACATTAGAGCACGTAAGTTGGAATAAACATTTTAACCTATCCAGTGTCTCTTCCTACGCATCTTGTGGACAAGTACGAGTGAGTGACGAAAGAGTGTTCTTGCTTCTGCGAGTCCTGAGATAAAGATACCGTGTTCTGGGTTGTCCAAACATTAGTACTTGGGTGCTAATGGGATGCTAAGCTAGTTGGGTTGGGGTTTTTGGGTGCTACGGTATATGGTGGCAAACCACTGTATTCCGGGGTCCCATTTTCCTGTGCATAGCTCTGTGTATGTGCAGAAACCTTATGACATGGCGCGACCACCGTGGGGCCACTTAACTGCGAGACGCTTGAGTAGTACTTGTGCCTGTCCACAAAACCCTCACGTACGCTTCCGGAGGCGTAAGTGATGGTGATACCTCCTATATTGAACGTTTTATAGGTTCTTTCAAGCTTGAAGTAATTAAAAAAGGTTACATAAAAAACCCATTTTGTGCTCCCTGTTAGGTTGTCAAATATAACTGTTTAGTCATGGCTGGTGTGGCGATTGCTGCACATAGTCGAGGAGCACTCCGAGACCACTTAGCTGTGTATGGAGTGCCCGATACTGGGGTCGAGTTGGTCTTTGTGGTTCAAGCCGATGCGGCTTATCACTTTGAAGTGTTTTACACTTGGATCACTTTTGAGGCGGTGGATGCAGGTGATAAGCTGTTTCATGAATATAAGCCCACCGCTATTCCTGCTGCCTATCGACCCTATACCACTCTTGAAGTACCTCTCACGGCTTGGCAGCACCGTGTTTGGTTTAATGGCGCCTACCACAACCAACTACCGCAGTTCGTTTAGGCCCCTTGTCAATTCAGGGGGCCACTTGGCCTGTATTGGCCGGGTATACCCCGCATCCAAATTATCTGGCATTACCGCTATGGAACTGCGCACTATGCATACCGAATTGGTACGAGTGCATCGAGCCCTAGTGACATACGTTACAGGTAGCCTACATGGAGCTGCTCCTGTAGTCGCAGGCCAACCAGCTATAGCCGCTGGAGTGACCATAAGTCCTGTCATGGTAAATTCTGTGATGGGCAAACGTCCACAAAATAAGGACGACTATCCTTACTGGCTTGCAGAAAAGTTCGATCAGATAGAAGCAGTGTTTCCCCATACATCCCCAGTAGATAAACATCGCATCCTCACGATAAGTTTGCCAAAAGACATAATCCCCGATTTGACATCATGTGAAAACTGGGGTAAGGTATTCGCAGCAGTTTATTCAAAATGTTTTGGAACTCCTTCCATGACGGTTCTACCCTCTGTAATTAAAAAGTACAGGATGAACATGGCCCTGAAGCGGCTGTGGAATTAGGGATGAGACTAGTGGGAGTGTTTGATGCAGTAGCAGAGCTGATCCTTGGAAATGTCAAGGGCGATGCTATGAACTTTCAAGTAGCGAATGCTTTGGCTTTGGTCCCAGAGTTGGACAGGCCCCGCGAATTACCGAAAATTATTGCCCGGGCTTATAAAACAATTGGAAGAAATAGCCTGGGCAACAAGCCTTTTGTAAAAATGCAAACTCAATCGCAAACACAAGTTACACAAACAAAAAGTGCATCTGAGAAAGATGATAAACCGATCTTCACTAAAAAGAGTTGGAGACAGAAAAAACAGGGTAAGCAACAAAAGAAGCCGGGGTCGAGAGGCGCTTCCCCAGTTTCGGTTTCTTCTGAACGTACTTATGATTTACGTGATAGGTCAAGGATTAAATCACCAGAAAGGTTTCAGAGCTCTGATACGCGTTCTCCTCGTTCTTCACAGGCCCAGACGTCGTCACAGGCTGGTGGAGGAGGACGGCAAGATAGAGGAAGGGGCCGAGAGGCTCCCCAGGAGCGAGACCAACCTCGACAACAAGTCAGAGGGAAAGCAGAAGACTTTCATCTTCCTCGACCGCAATTTCAGAAGAAAAAGTTGCCGCTGTCACAGCGAAATATGCCTCAGACCGTGAGAACGAGACTCCAGAATTGGACGTGGGCAGTGACCCTCCTAGACAGCGCCGCGGAAGTTACCATAGTGCGGGAGGCGCTACGTCCTCATATGGAGGCGACAGCAACTGAAACATTCGTTACTGTAGAGACAGCTGACACGAGAGTGGCACCCCTGACAGACTATATAATATAGTCATACAAATTGAAGGTGACATACCGCGTGAAATAAAAGGGATTTTTGGGGAAAATCTAACCTCTTCATATGACATTTTGTTAGCAGAGGTGGATTGGCCACCCCCATTCGTTTTAGCTGCACATAAAGGAGAGGAGGTAATCCTTCCAAGCTTTACTCGGCATGTCCCAAAAGACAAAGCTGAAGCACTTGCAGCTGAGTGGGCTGTGTACCTGGCACCAGCGTTATACCGCAACCATGTGGGATGGGATGAAGAATCACCTCCTCATGCAATACCTTTGCGGTCACTACCGCAGCCACAACCCCAATATCCCATCAAACGGCAGGCAAAAGGCCCCGTCTCCGAAATTCTGACACAGTTGGAATATCAGGGAGTAATTGAACCATGCGTATCACCTATGAACAATCCCCTTTTCGTGGTTTCTAAACCCGATGGAACGTACCGCTTAGTTTTGGATTACCGGCATTTAAATACACATTGTCGGAACTTTGCGGTGCAAAATACACACAGTTCTGCGCTTGTAGACAGTCTTGTTCGTAAAAAATACAAAACGACACTTGACCTTTCAAACGGTTTCTACACGCACAACCTAGCCCCGGAGAGTGGTCAATGGACCGCATTCACTTCCGGTGGTAAATTATTCCAGTTCCGGCGTTTACCCATGGGCTACAAAAATAGTCCGGGTATATTCGCCGCCCGTGTTGTTTCTTTGTTAAATGACATTGATCAAGACGCATGTTCGTACGTAGATGACATCTATCTGACGGACGACGAATTATTTCAGCATTTGTCCCGTGTGGACCGCATTATTCTTGAATTTGCGGAGCAGGGTTACAAATTTAACTTTGCTAAATCACACATTGCTGAATTTACAGTTCTGTTCTTGGGCTATGAGCTCAACAACGAAGGTAAGGGCTTAGCCCCCATTTCTTGGAAAAATGTGCACATTTGTGCCCCCAAATACTCTGAAGAAACTTCAGTCTTTGCTGGGGTTCCTGAATTTCGGGCGTACTTACATTCCCGAATATGCCCAGCGTATCAAGCCTTTGTATGCTTTGATACAACCTACTTATTCAAGGTCTTGCTGGCTGCCTGAGCATACCTCAATTCTGCAGTCTTTGCAGACAGACCTATTGGAGTCTAAATATCTTTTGACTCGTGATAACCACACAAACCTGGTGATTAGAATAATTCCGGGGCGGTGGGATTCACATACTTAACCTTTAATGAAGGTGATACAGTACCCATCGCATACAAGTCACATCTGTACACTTCCGCTGAATTGCGCTTTACCTCTGTCGAAAAAGTTCTAACTGCAGTGCAAATGGCGATTCTAAAAGAACGCGCACTGGCACAGGGAAAGTGGATTCTAGTGGTAACACCCTGTCCTGCCCTAGAGGCAGTAACAAAGGCAAGTGTACCGAACTCAAAAGCAATGCATCCCCGTTGGATACAATGGGCTACATCCTTGACGTCTTCGGACGTCACTTTTGTTTTTGATTCTTCTCTGCAGACTCAGGAGTTTTTGCAGTATGAATTCGTTCATCCTCCTCCTTTGTTTTTACTACCGCTTGAGGATTACAAATGTGTGATCTACACCGATGGTTCGGCGCAACCGGCCACTGGGTCCAAGCACGCTTATTCAGCTGCATGTGCTATTGTAGCGGGTTCCTTTGTAGATGGAACGTTCAAATCCTCTGTAGTGCACACTCGCACACTTGGAGATAGTACCGCACAATTGGCCGAGCTGCATGCATTGCTACTTGCACTTGAGTTCGCTTCTCAGGATGAGACAACTCTTATTGTATGTGATTCCTTCTACTGTGTACAGTCTTACAATGACAATCTGTTTTTCTGGTCGAAAAACGACTACAAGAGACGCAAAAGGGAGCACAATTAAGCATAAAATGCTTTGGGTTCGAGTGGCAGAATTGCAACAACGTCTGCCCCTCACACAGGTGGTTCACACCTTAGGCCATCAGCGGGTGGGCGCACACGCTATTGGTAACGATCTGGCAGATGAAGCTGCCCGTTCAGCAGTAGTCACGTGTTCAGTAGCAGCGGTTACCAGGTCCATGTCGAAAATAGACCCTGTTATATTAGCAGCTATTGCTGCAACCAAGGAAGGTAATAATTACCCTACAGGTTTCCCTTCCAAGTATTCTTACACATTAAGTCCCGATCAGGTTTCTTATGTAACTATACCTGACGTTGGAGATCGGCTGATCCCCAACGCGGACCGCAGGAGTGCCTTGATATCAGCTGCACACGAAGGCATGGCTTCGGCTCATGCAGGTGTGTCAGCTACGGTTTCCATCTTGCAGCAGCGTTATTGGTGGCGTGGGTTATATAAAGACACCCGTGCTTTTGTGCTTTCTTGCGATGTTTGTCAACAGATTAAGCCTTCCACGGTAACACGTCCACCACAAACCCCGCTCTGCATTGCTAACAGACCCTTTGGGTGTGTTTACTTGGATCACTGCGGTCCATTCTCATCAGACACTGCCTATAAATACATCTTAGTGGCAGTGGACTCGTGCACACGGTTTCTCTGGGTCTGGCCACAACGGAGTGCTGATGCCCGAAATGTAATCAGGGATTTGCGTGTCTTTGTGGGAATTTTCGCATGCGGCACCTTCCATTCGGACCAAGGTCCAGCGTTTGCCTCTAGGGCTTACAAGGATGCAATGGCTTCGCTTGGGGTGCGGGTGAAATTTTCGTCTCCGTATAGGCCTGAGGGCAACTCTATCGTTGAACGAATGAACCGTGACTTAAAGCAATCCTTAACAGCTAGGGTTATAGGTACTGGCAGGAACTGGCTGGCCCATTTGTATACCGTTCAGCGTGCACTTAATAATCTCCCTAGAAGACCTCTGGGTGGGCGGACCCCATACGAAATGCTCTTTGGCATAAGAATGTTTGTGCCTGACCTTGAGGGTCCAGACATCGCGGCGCAATCCGCCAAGTTTGATGTAGATAACCATTCTGCTATGTTACAGGACTTACAAGAAGCCCGAGACAAACTTGCAACTACACATTTGCCTTCAGCCACAGATCCTGCGTTGCAGATTCCGGTAGCCGGCTGGCTTCCAAAGGTTGGAGAACTGGTTCGAGAAAAGGTTGAAAACAAAAAAGAATTCGGCCCCTCTTTTCGTGCACCGGTTCCAGTTCTGGGCTTGAAGGGAACACGTACAGTCATTTTACCACCGCTTCCTGGTCGCAAGGAGAACAGATACATCTCAGTGGAAAATGTCAAGCTACAGCGCCTGGCCGATCCTGAATAGTGTCACACCAGCGGTCTCTTGTCCTGCCATTTATCGGACATATGTTCATAGTCCATCTGCACGAACGATCGCTGATGCTGTAATTGAGATGGTTGATTTGCCTGAATCCTCTACTTTGCCTGAAACTATAATTGATCCCCAACTCTCCACCAACATCGACGAGGACGAGTATACTTATCCTGCATCTGAATCGGTGGCACATCAACCAATATCGCCACTAAGCCAGACTCGTTATTCCTTTGATTCGGATTCCACATCTTCAAAAGTTCCATCCAAGTTCAGTATTTTTATATCCTGGTTTAGAGACAATTTTTTGATTCCACCCTGGACATACATCTGGTTGGTACTTTTCTTGATATTTTTGTTCATGTCCATTGGCTTTGTCACAGTGTTTTTTCTACTAATTAATGGTCACTATTTACCTGAACGCTCTGCTGTAGACTATGTTTCTGGAACTTTGGCTCCTCATTCCTCGTCTCACATCATGAAGCGTGACCACACATTTGTGAACATTTCCAGCTTTCCCAGTTGCTGATGGCATCGTATGGGATGCAGTGAATTATCAAATCCATGGTCCGACGGAAATTATTAATGTACCTAATGTCCTTCGTGTTTCAATGGGTGATGTAGTACAAAATAATATTCATTCTGATGATTGGGATGTGCATGCCGTTGAAGCATTGTTTGCCGATTTAAAATATTATGCATCTTTTAATGCTGAAGATCTATATATGAATTCTGCTAATTATGCCGATTTGTATTGTTACCAACATTGGGGTAATCATTTTCTCCATAAGCCCAGTTCCCTGCGTAGTTCTGTTAACTATACCCAATGGGAACATTGTCCAAACCCCTTGCCAGGTAGCTCTCAAACTCTTCGAAATAAGTTTAATTATTTTACTGATTTTAATCGGTCGAACCCTGCATCCTATTATTTTAGACTTAATAACACATCAACTCAGAAAATTATGTTAACACACACCAAATTGCTTTATTCAGGTTCCTTTCTAAGGGCCCTAGCAGTGGGTGGGTATGAGTATTGGGATAATACAGTGGATTTAAAATCTATTTGGGGCTCCAAGCCATGGCAGGTACAGGGAACCGAGGCATTACACCGTGCTTGCCTCATCCCTACACAAATTATGTTCCTCAATGTCTCCATCTATCAGACTACATGTTGGGGCTTAGCAACCACTAAACAATTGAATACTCCATCAATACCATCCCTGTCGAGTTTTCCCAATGAAAGCTCACGATTCAATATGTCCCTCGTGTCCCTGCAGGCTCTGTTACAAAATAATTCGTATAATGTTTCTGAGCTAGATCAGTCACCCTGGTTGGTATGGCCTATATCATCTAATGCAGTGGTTCCCAAACTTTTGACTCCTGAGGACCCCCACTGAATCACTACTGGAAGCCGAGGACCCCTAAGCAATTTGTACAATTTAAATTTCAAAAAATTAAAACAGTAATTCACAAAAAATACACAAACAAGTACACACCAAACAAATACTTGCATTACTAAAGCTTTTATTATTTTATATTGAAAAATATGCAAAAATCAAAACATTTTAATGGGAAGGATGGTGCTGCATCTCAACGACTAACTTTTCAATGTTTGGTTTTATTTCGGAAAGTTGAATCCTCCAGGTCAGATTCTACATTTTCCCAAGCGATTTCTGTACTTATTTTTTAGGTACATAAGATTTGAGAAAGCCTTTTCACATAAATATGTGGTGGGGAAAGGAAGTAAACCTTAAGTGCTTTGTACGATAATTCAGGATAATCACTTCGTACATGCAGCCAAAAAGTTGTCAGACTTTTCATTGAATTGAAGTTTAAGTGCACTATCTGTAGAGATTTCAATCAAACCGTTTTCTTCAGATGTTGTCAGCCCCATTAAATTGTCAATATCTACATTAAAAGGATCTTTATTCCAGTTTTTGCTTTCATCCGGAAGTGGAAAGTATTGACAAACTACACTGCATATCTTGGAGATGCTGGATAAAAATTTCTAAGACTTTGTTCGATAATTCATCATCAGCAGATTCCAAGAATGTCTTCAGGTTCTGAAAAGAATCAAAATTTCTTTGTGATAAACAACGAGCCCATAAGTCTAACTTTTTATCATTGCCTCAATCTTGTCTTCGACATTAAAAATTGTGATACCTACTCCTTGCATACTCAAATTGAGTGCATTTAAATGGGTGAAGATGTCTGCCATATATGCCAGCATAGCTAACCAAGTATAGTCATGTAAGCGCTCATCAAGTGCAAATGGAGATGTCAGCTCAGTGACGAATACTCTGATTTCATCTCTTAATTCAAAAAGCTGAGTCAAAACTCTACCACAAGACAGCCATCGGACATCTGTATGCAGCAAAAGCTGATGATGATCACTATCGATGGACTGACAAAGCTGCTCAAAAAGCCTTGAATTTAGTGACCTAGCTTTGATAAAATTTACAATTTTGACTGATTCATTCAAGACCTTTTTAATTCCTCTGGTATCTTCTTAGTGGCTAATGATTCTCGATGAATGTAACAATGCTGCCATACAACTGAAGGGTTAATTTCCCTTATTCGTGCTACAAGTCCAGTTAAGTCTCCCAGACATGGCACGTGCCCCATCTGTGCTGATTCCTATGCATTTGGACCACTGAATTCCATTTGATGTCAGAAAGTCATTGAAACTGCTGCAGACCTCTTCAGCAGTGGTATGTATCAAATTGCGGCAGAACAGTAAATCTTCAATAATGTTCCCCTCAAACTCGTATCTAACGTAACACAGGAGATGAGATTTATTTGCTATGTCCGTACTTTAATCTACTTGTAGGCTATAATGCAGACTTTTACAAATTCTTTCGATCAACTGTTCTTTAATGTTGTCTGAAATTTTGTAAATTTGCTTTTTTACAGTGTTAGATAATGGCACCAAATTTAAATCTTTTGCTGCTTTTTCTCCAACCATTGCATTCACCATGGCTTTAGCAGCAGGTACTATTAGTTCTTCAGCAATTGTATGAGGTTTTCCAGCTTTTGCTATGAGCATGGACACTTCATATGAAGCTTTCAGAGCATTTTCATTAACAGATCCTGTTGCAGTTTTTAAAAAATTATTTTTCTACTTTTTAGGAGCTCCTGCTCTTTATTCTTGAAGAATTCTGTGGATTTGGTAGCATGTTCTTTATGCTTAGTTTCCAAGTGTCTTTGTAATTTAGGTTTCATGGCCTCATTTGACAAAATTTCATAGCATAGCATGCATTGTGGTTGCTGTTCATGTTCTGAACCTGAACATGTGAAACCCAATGATAAATATTCACCATCGTACTTGCGACACTTCCTTTTCTTTTCACTTAACTCCCTTTGTTTTGAGCATGATGGCCCATCATTGATGTCTTCAGTTGATTTCCGCTTAAGGTTAAGCCAGCGATCCATCGTCGTTATGTTTTTTGGATACCCACAGCTGACAAGTCTATTCTATTGAATCACATTTGGTTATGGAATCATTTTCTAGCTAAGCTATTTAGTAAAGCACATAGTAGACCTTCACTACTTTACCTACTACAGGCTGCCCTCGTCAGATGTTTCCAGACTACATATGCTTTGACGTTTAGAGATGAAGCAGCGCCTGTAAGAAGATTTTAACACTATCAGCACTGCTTTCGAGGAAAAGACAGAGGACACTAGCAAATCATGTATGGATATGACAATTTTATGTATGCGGCTTCAAGATAATTCGATTTGCTCAGTTTAATTAAACATAGCTCATTCATTGTGGAAGCAGTCCATTGTTGATTGCACAGAGGTTCGCACAATAGTATGGGAAAATATGAGCAGGGTTGGAATTAAGCGAGAACACTTCAGAAAGTCATTTTGTCTGCTACACACTGGCCGTAACTGTGTTGAGGTTGAGATTAAATTCAAACCAGGATGTCACAGAAGTTTCCTATGTGGCTTGCTGGCAGCCATGGCACATGGCATGAGCAGCTGATATGACACCGAGAATAGTTAAATGCATACAAATACATGCCAACATTTTAGAAGAGGAAAGTGGGTTATTTAAAAATAGCCTCTATTGAAGAAGAGGCAATTTCAGGCCTGAATCGCGTCTATTGGCATGTATGGATACAGTGGTGTATTTAGTAGTGCAAGGCTTCTGCTCTCAGCCATAGCAGCACCTCTACATTCTAATTTCAGAGCCTAGGAGGGGGACCCTTCCTTGCACAAACTGGTTGAATGACTTTGCATTATTAGCTGGTTTAACTCTGTTCACTGTTTAAGGAGGTTTAAAAATATTATACATTTATGAAGAATTTTAGCATGAAGTCATGCCCCACGAAGCAACATACAAATAGGCAGAATGTGAAAAAGTATGTAATATAAATTCTAAAAGGTAGTAAAGTGCACAAAGCGATAAGTCCAGTGTATATAGAGCAAATTCAAGGAGTTCGTCATGGAAGTGTAAGAGATGGCAGGATGGTATCTGCACAAGAGGAATATTGTTTCAGCAAAATCATGATAAAATGGAACAAAGCTATTCCAATTATATGCAATTCAATAAAGCCCTAGGGATGACAAGGCTTCATTAATGGCACCATTGTATCAAGTTTTGCTACCATACTGGGAATACATATTTATAATATATAATTCCAATTTACCAAACACGAGCTTCTTAAAACACATCAGAACTTTCAGACAGCAACACTTTGACATTCATTTAGCCTCTGTCACAGTAATTGCCATAACCACCTGTTAGACGTAATCTTTAGCCACAGCGGTACAACATTTTACCATCAAAGGGTGAGCACTGCATTGAAGGCATATTTCAGCAGGGCCGGACTGGCCGTAGCGGGCACCGGGCATTTCCCCGGTGGGCCGCCAGGGTGGGGGCCGGTTTTGGGTCCCTGGGGGCCGTTTTTGTTACAGGGACGTTTTGCAGCATAGCTGCAATATCGGCCCTGTAACAAAATTATCCGAAACCGGCCCTGGCAAACGGCTCTGCCGTCCTCCCTAACGCCTCGGGGGCGGCCGAGCACTTTGCCAGGGCCGGTTTTGGTTCCCAGTCTGGCCCTGTATTTCAGAGAGCCCTCGCATGGCACCTGATACGACCCTCTCTCCTGTTAGGAAGTCCACTGCCTCTGTCCCCTGCCAACAACAGACCGCAAAGGCTACAAATAATAGCTTGATATGTCTGACTATGAAAGCTCAACAGCACATATACTTCAAGGGCTTATGGAAAGTGAGCAAACGGACAGCAGCGTGAAAACCCTACTGTTGATCCTGGCTGCATCTATTTTTACCCCCCTGCCAAGTAACGGTAACTGACACTCTGAACATGTGCCTTTCCCCTGCAGCAGCCATAGACCCAAAAAGAACAAAATTCAGCCATGATGCACCATGTTCTTGCTCATGTCCTTAGGTGAGAAGCCACATCAGCAATGAAGCACTTTCATCTTCTTGAGATCAGACACCGATTCCGTGTAGTGCAGCATGTTAAGTTATTTTAAGTGCATTTGTGTACCCGTAAATTTAAAAAAATGCAAGTAATACAGATTAGTAAACCAGGTGACAGTTCTTCAGTCGTAACATGAGGCACTTGAATTCATTCATGGCAGACTAAGCACTTGGCATTAGTGGCATGCCTTGGGTTCCTACCTATTCAAGGAGCAGCATTCATATTTTTATTTCATGGGCTATGAATGACAATTATTCAGGAATGGCAAATCTACCTCAGTGACTGAGTCACCCATAGCGAGCAAAATAAAAATACGTGCGCAGCCCCTTGAAGTCATGCATTCATTTATTCAGCAGTAGGGCGGGCGGAGCAGGAGGTAGATCAACAAGACCCTCTTAACTGTGTTTATTCAGACGCACTTCTAGAAAAAGCAACTTGGATTTTTATAGCGTTGTTCTCTTTCACTTCCATGAGGCTGATAACAAAAATAAAATGGAAACACTTTTTAAATGCATGCGCGCGCTTTTAACATATGCATATTTCATCAAGGCAGGGTTGTGTGTCCTGCGGGGGGAAGTACTTAGTTTATGATGTGATGACAATCACGCTGCACCTGCTCTGGGTAAATACAGTTTTCAGAATGAGGATTACAATGATTACACGCATTGATTGCATAAAGTGCCATGAATAAACCATGTTAAAATAAATTCAATTATTTGGACTACTCTTGCAGCCACACTTTCCATGAAACCAACCCTGACGGCGGGAATAAACCATGATGTCACTGCCACCAGCATACAACAAGCTGATCACTCGTCACACACGAGCAGAATCAGAAAAAGGCTGCTGCTAATTCCCCTGGCCTACACTTGTGTAGCCATAAAACACTCACGTGCTTATCTGTGCTTTCGATCGGGTGAAGTGCCCTCCTGCTGGCCCGAGGTGCCGGAATGCTGTTTAGCCTTGAAACAAGAGGCACAGCAGTTCTCTGCATTCAGGGCAGAAAGTGGAGATGGGACATTGGGCGGCAAAATGCTCAGGGGCTGGCTGCAAACACAGGGAACACGCACTGCCGTGCGAGCGACTCAAAGCAGCATCAAATAAGCCAATCACCCTTCAGCTTGCACCTAAAGCTGATTGATGATTGGCCAGATTTTATTGTGGTCCCGTCGCCCCTGCGTTGTCATTCACAGCGCTTGTAGCGCATGGGCGTTTCGTTATTTATGACGGAAGGCACCGGAGTCCGGCGGACCCCTGGGAATGTGTCACGGACCCCTGGGGGTCCGCGGACCACAGTTTGGGAAACGCTGATCTAATGCATGTCAAATGCGTTTTCACAACTCAGGAGCTAGTTACACACAGGATAGGCCTGATCCGAGATTTACTGATTCCCGTACTGTCACTACATATTCTGTTGGTAAATTATGCAAACAATGGCTGCAACATTCGTCCCTTGATTCTGTTAAACAACATTTGTCCCTCCTTTCAGGCAATATTGATCTGTCCGACTTTGTTTTGGGACCTCGTGGTCCCCGACCTAAAAGATTCATTTATGAAACATATAATGAACTCTGGAAGCTATCACAAATGGAAGCTGCTTCCCGTCTTCGGGAAATAGATCAAGCAAATTTGGAAAAGGTGCTTGCTGTTGTTGACAATAGTATTAATACCCTGTCTTCTCGCATTTATACTTTGGAGAATATTGTGTCCTCTGTTGTTGATATTGTACAAGATGATGTTTCTGTGTTATATCATGGTCAGAATCAATTGCGTTCAGTTATGCAGTTTGCATGGACTTTACAAACGCTCAAGTTAGGTAAAGTTCCTTGGCATTTTTGAACACCTCTGCCTTGTTTCTACCTTTTAACTTAACTGACAAACAGCAATTTATGTCCATGAAAGATGCAACTTACACTCTATTACATATCGAAAAGATGGATCCTTTGCCGTTCTCTGTTGCAGAACTCGATTCTGCTGTATGGCTAGTCCATGGGGTTATCGCTTTACCTTTTTCCTTGTTTGAATTTGACTCCTGCATGAAACATTATCCTGTGGGCCGTTACCGGCCCTTGGGCAGTGCTTTCCTGCATGAACTCTGGTCCTTGCCTTTCATGTATAAATGCCTTCGGGACGGCAAGGAAGTCTTTCTCACGGGGAGTACTGCGACTCGACTATGGGTCATTCGCTTATTTGTAAACACATTAAATTGCATGGCTCATGTAGCGTTTCCGCTCCTAATCTTGCTTGTGTGCTGAAAGGTATTCCTGCTCCTGTTATTTCACCTACTTTCACTCTCCTTTCCAATGGTAGTTATTTACTTTTAAATAACGAAAACTGTTGTGGCCTGCAGGCTGGCATTCCTTACATTGTAACAGTTTCGCACAGGGTTGTCTGCTGCAAAAATGTGCTTTTTCCTCCCCTCATGGCAAGGTTGATATCTCTATTTGGCCTTCCATCCCTACCATGGAAGCAGATTTCAATAGACTGAGCAGAATAAGGGCACTATTATTAAACGAGGAAGTTATGCTCACGTCCGCCCGGGAGACATTCATTCTCCAGGTGGCGAGTACCCACAGTGAAATACAGGCCCTTTTAAACACTAATCTCCCCCAACATTTTGGGGAGTTAATACATCGTATTTTTAACGCATCTAACACTGAAGGCCTAGTACACTTTTTTAAGGTCGTGGGGTCGGGCTTGGTGTCCTCCTTCCAAACTATTTTTGGTGCCATCCCGGCTTTCATACATTCTATTTTTTCCAGTGTCTTTGGCGGTTTCCCATTGATCCTCGCTTTAGCGGCTGGTGTCTTGCTCTTAATTTGCTTTCTGCGCAATGGCTGCTCCCCGATGGGACCTGCTCGATCCAGAACGCCTCCAGCTGCTCCGTGAGCGCCTTTTGGCCGGTTTTGGTGTCTTGCCATTGGCGACACTGAGTGTGTCATATACTCTTTCATTTCGCTTTGCGTATTTCACTTGCGTGCAACCTGTGATGACTTGTGTCCGCTGTCCTTTCACCTGGACTCTGGATTATTGCCTCTCCAATTCGTCATTGTCTGTTCCAGATTTTGTTCAGTTGATGGGTCCCTTAGAGGCCCATGAGCAGGACTGTTCCGTTGCTGGCTGTATGGCGCGTGCGGCTGCACTGGGGATTTTGGCGCAATGGGATATCTGGGCGGCTGCCCAGGATCTCCTACAACGAAGCTGTTTCAATTATCACGCAAGCTGTCCCGCATTGCTTCTGGATGCTCCCCTTGCTGAGGAGCATTCCTGCTCTTTGATCTCATGGATTGGATGGCATCTATGTTTTTTGACGATTCCAATGATGAACTCTTGGAGGGTATGGCTTTTTTCTGCACTTACACTTTCATGGATTGACCTGCCCTTCGCCGTTTGGGCGCTCCCTGTGCTCCAACGGCTGTGTTGTCCTCTGATGGGCCTCTGTTCTGGCCGCTGGACTGACCAGGGGAGGGTGTCTTGTGGATTGTTACCTGCCTTGTTATGTTGGCCTAGGCCTGGCTGCCATGCTGCTTTTCTTTGCGCACGTTACACTGAGCCGGGCCTCCCTCGCCCTTTGCTCGTGCCAAGTTCTTTTGCACTGTCTGCATTTTCTGTTGTTCACCTTTTTGGGCTCAGTCTGCACAAACATGTACAAGGTCGCATAACAATGTATTTTGGTTCTTCCTGATATGGCCAGTCTCGCGCACCCAGACATAACATTAGGTGCAATTGCCATGAAGAATTTGGTATGCTTTTAATACTGTGGTTTACTAGCGCTTAACACACTTGGAGAAATCCCTTTCAGTGAGAAGAGCTATGATGTCCTGCTGATGTAATTCTGCATCTAGAGACTGAGGTATGGGGTTCGCTAGTCAAAGCCCAGAGGTCTTCTATTATTATAATAAACTATCTTACTGCAAGGGGAGGGTGGTAATGTTATTTATACGTTTATCCACTGAGCTCTGAGATGCTTTCCCCGTTTGTATTTTATGGAATTGTAACCATGCTGCTTATATTAGTCATATGCATTATGCTATTAGTACTGACACGTGTACTGTACATTAGAGCACGTAAGTTGGAATAAACATTTTAACCTATCCAGTGTCTCTTCCTACGCATCTTGTGGACAAGTACGAGTGAGTGACGAAAGAGTGTTCTTGCTTCTGCGAGTCCTGAGATAAAGATACCGTGTTCTGGGTTGTCCAAACATTAGTACTTGGGTGCTAATGGGATGCTAAGCTAGTTGGGTTGGGGTTTTTGGGTGCTACGGTATATGGTGGCAAACCACTGTATTCCGGGGTCCCATTTTCCTGTGCATAGCTCTGTGTATGTGCAGAAACCTTATGACACTACTGCTAATCATTTGTATTGCTATGACTGAACTTCTTCTTTGTTTAATACTGGTACGCCTAAACTTCTTTAGGAGGTTGGGCTTCCCAGTGTTATTCTGTATCTTTATAGCATGGTGCTGAGAGTTGTGTATCTTAACTTGATTGCTGACTTGTAATAAACCTTCTTAACTATAGTTACTGATTCCTGATCCTTATTGTGTAGCCAAATGGATTACACTGTTAATTGCAATTGATTGATGTAATGTTGACTCCCATTACCTCTCAGTCGGATGATAAAAGGTCCATCGTAGGATGAATGGTAAGAGGGTTGGCCCAAAACGCTGCATCAGAACTAAATTAAAATCACCACCCCATAAAATAGTCTGTTGTACAAAGGCAGAATCAACTATATTAGAGCTGTACATATTCACCCGTATGATGTGAATATAGAACTGGACAATGAAAGTTGTAGATAAATCCTTATACCCACCATACATTCGCGCATGTTTCTCAGACTGGTTGCCCCTCCATAACACAAAGGATAAAGGAGCTCTCATGGGTGACGATATGTTCCAAAAATAATGGCAAATGTTGTTGCTTAACCAATTGGCGAGCATAAACAACAAGGTAATTTAGGCAGAGTCCCTTATGTCCTGAAAAGGCGACAATAACAAGGAGATGAAAAAAACGTTTGACCAAACATGACCACCAGTCAGCAGTTCTAAAGCGTGCTCCTACTCCACATCACTCAGTGCCTCAGTCAGAGAATGCGAGCCACAAGATGAGCCTGTAATGGGGGCAGACAGAATCTGTTTCACAAAGGGACTTGCACTCTGCGGTGTCAGGAGTACGTGAAGTTTGTAACGATGCATAATTTTCAGTTGTGCAGGATAAAGCATTGCGTACGATATGCCAGCCTGCCTCAACATGCACTTCAGGGCCTCCAGGACCGCCATAGTGAAACCTCTAAATATCGAGTGAGTGTTGTCCTCATGTTTCAGAGATTGTTTCACGCTTTCCTAGCTGAGTATATTATCACAGTTCCTAAAGTTAATTAGCCTCTCCAGTATAGTGTGTGGGGTTGCACCAAGCAGAGACCTAGGACCAGGGGTGTGGTGGGCATGCTTAACTGGAAAGAAAGAATACAAATTGTTTTCCCCAAATAGGGCCAGAAGCAAGATTTCAACATAGTCAACCAGGTTGCCAGTATTGCTGCATTCCACAACACGAACTAAGCGAATATAAATTCAGCTGGACCTTGTGTCCAGGCATTTGTTTTTCACTTTAATAACATTAAGGAGCTTAGCCATATCCTAGAGTTTCTTGTTGATGCTCACTGTGTCATCCTCAAGAGTAGAAATGTGTGATTCTGCTGTAAAGAGCTTATTTTCTTGTTTGTTCAGTGTAGTTGTCATCTAGTCCACATGAGAGGTAAGTGAGTCAAGTTTATTGTCTATTGATGTGAGACACCTGCTCTTCTGGTGGAGGAGGCCTACATAGTGCACCTGGTATCAAATCGAAGTTTGGTTCGCTTAGGATCATTCTTCCCCATCTTTTCTCCAGCACGCTAGCAACCAACATATACACCACCAGAGGCTAGGAGCACATATTGGCAGGATGATCACGAATGCCTCACCCCTGTCGCAGTATATCTACCGGCTTTATTTTGACAGAGCAGTGACAGTGTTTAAAGCACCACTAATAGAACTGCAGCTTACGAACACTCAAATATTGCACATACCAGAAGGGGCTTAATTAGTAGTTGTTCACTGTACTTCACAAGTGAAATCCACTGGAAAATTCCCCTTATGCTGACCCACTAGATAACATGGTTTCGGGCAAGGGCCCAGGAAGTTCACAGTGCTCTATAATAGTTCAAGTATAAAATGAAGCCCCCTCCTAAAGTTGTCCCTGCTCTTACCTCTATATTAAGGAAGTGAGCATTCTGCAGCTGGGGTTTCTACATTCTCACACCCCCAGTTGCCATTTAGTAGACAGTAGCCGTGGCCGAATGGGAGCAAAGGCAAACCTGGTGAAGCCTCCCCGATTCGTGGAAACACTTCTTCATGTATCGCGATCCACTTTTTCAGGCCCTGGCATGCTGCCCCAGAACCCTGGACTAGCCGGGCCCTACTCCCCCAGCATTTTAGAAATGCCAGGAAATTCGAACAGTCTAGCCAGTCCACACATCACACTCACTGCTAAGTCTTGTTTGGTCCACAGGGCAAATTTTTGCTGGAAAGTGAACAGCATCAAAGGAGCCCTGATCTTCTTGAGACAAAGGATTGGGCCTCACCCTCAGGGGCGTAACACAGGTCCCCGCAGCCCCCGCAGTGCGAGGGGCCCTCAAGCTCCAGGGGCCCCCTCAGCACAGCACTTCGGCCGGAGAGCTCTTGATAGAGTCCGGAGGGGGCCCCTCCACGTACCTCGCAGGGGGGCCCCCTCAATTATCGTTACACCACGAAGAGTTTTCTAATACTCACAGCTGCCCCTTCTGTCTGGCCGGTCGGTGCCTCGTCCAGTGGTCATCCCGACTGGAGTCCTGAGCGGCAAAACTCTTGGATCTGACCGTTTGGTCTGAAGAGTCGGCAGTGGAGAATAGATTTGTTTGTATTCTCTACTGTCTGACCGACTCTTCATTTCGTAGAAGGCAGAGAGGTGGTCGTGAATGACCCGAGTGACCCGAATCGGGCCACTTCCTTCAATGCCTGTCCATGAAGGATTGCAAATATGTAGCTATTGCAGCCAAGATTACAACGGATCTTAGCACAAAGAGCCTCATGCAAGTGTGGCCATCTTTGAGTCAGGCACTCTGGTGCACCCTCCACAAGGGTTGTAGTTGAACGAACATTTGTCCTTTTGAAAAGCGGATTCAGGTGCCTTCACAAGAGTGGGGGAGCCCTGCAATATGTATCTGAGCCATCACATAAAATCATTGCTGTTGTGGAAGGCTACATAACATAGCTACCTAAAAAGACTTTACCATTTATCTAAATGAAAATTCCTCAGATGATGAGGAAGATATCCCCCCAACCCTCTGGGACAGGAGGCAGCAAAGGCAGCAGAAGGATGACTAGTCTGGGCTCACATAGCAAACAATTACTTCTAAGGTAAGATCATGCTTACAAAATTGAATCACACATGAGGTCTCTTTGCTGGAGTAATGTAAACTGTTTTTTTTCTGTTTATTTAGAAATAATGTAAAGGAAAATACCATCTGTATTCAAAGTTTGGTATTACCAAATAATAAATAAACACATTATATATTTATTTTTAATACTATGTTCTTGACTCCTGCTCTGTGGCACTATCAGAGGAAGACCATGACCCCCTGCATCATTACCCTCACCACTTCTATTTTGCACATTGGTTGAATGTCTGAGACCTATACACTTCTAAGCTTTAATACCTCCTCACTTTCATGTGGTGTGTGTTTGTTGTAAATTATGTGGCTGTGAAGTCTGCAGGCTTCACAGGATTTCGTGAGTTCTTTTGCTACATTCTGGCAACACCGACCCATTTTGATCTGTGTGTCAAAAACCCTTTTTGAAAGGACATTGGTTGCGTAGACATTTTTCAGCAGCTCACGCAAGCAGGTCTCCCCTATCACGCATGTGTTGATTATGAGATTTTTGATTCTGACTGTCATCGTGTAATAAAGCATGCAATGTTGGGACAGTTCCTCTAAGAGCTTCTAAACATTGTGACACAGATTTGAATCCCTAGTGAACTTAATTGCCCAACACATCAGCATTGCCCCCAAAGTTCCTGCATTGCTGCAGTTTTTAAACACTAGTAAGAGATGCCCAAGCCAGGGTTATTTTGGGTAACAATGGCCCTGTTGGGCTCAACCCATGGGCACAAAACCCTGGAAAAACAAAAGTGGCAAACATTCATGAACTACTGTAACAATAAATGTGACAAATTGGTGGAAAGATCGAAAAAGGAAAAATTAATAACAGTTTGAATTAAAGCTCAATTACATCTACTTGCTGAACATCTCAATACAATATTAATTTCATTAGTTCTTCATTTTCATTTCATTTTCCAAGTTTGCATCTTCACGTACTACGTAACATTACTTCCAAACTTCAGTGTTGCTAGTTTAACTGTTATTGGTGTTGTACAGTCAGGCAGTTCGGCAGTCAAAGAAATGTTTGTTTAGACCATAATCCTTAAGGACATAAATCCATACAAACATAACAGATTTTTATAAATGCGTTCACTTATCTAGTCTGCATAATGTAACGAAATAAAAACGATCCATTCTTTATGTTGTTACCTTAACCATGATATACACATACTAGATGTCAACATAAATTATCTAAAAGTTGCTGATCTATATACACATAGAAACCTTTTTGACAGTGCTCATAAACCTCCCAATAGCACATGCTATAGCCAAGAAACTCATTTCAATGAAAAGTTCCACAGCTTGTACAAGGTTTCTAATACCATATTTTAAAAATATTGGGCATAAAATAATTTTCCATAGGGTCAGAAATTTGAGAAAATCCAATAAAATGTGCAAAATATCGCATTTAGTGCTTAGATCATATGTACAATTTTCCCCGGACTCAATCATGGCCACATTTAGATTATCATTAGTATTGCAGGGGTTAATTCTAACCCCCAGCTTTAACAATTCACTTCTTAACTAGTGGTTTGGTAATACATCCACATACGGGAACCATGCTTCATTCTGCCACGAGTTAAGCATAAAATAAACTGATTTTTTCCCCTCAAGATACTGTCAATCATACTCTCGGGACAATTCCTTACCTAATGTCCTAAGCTCACTCTTTGTGACCTCAGTTTGTAGATTTTGAGTGCATAACTTAACTCTCATATCCCTACAAACTTTCTCTAAACATTTTCTGACCCCCATTTGCCCACTTCAGTTCAATCAAGCAATCAATCAATCAAGTGACTTGTAAAGCGCAAATACTCACCTGTAAGAGTCTCAAGGCTCTGGGGAGGGATTGCTGATCCATCTAAGGCACCGTGGTTCAGTCGAAGAGCCAGGTCTTGGGGTCCTTCCTGAATTGAGGCAGTGACGGTGATTGCCTGAGGTGGAGAGGCAGGGTGTTCCAGGCCTTTGCTGCGAGGTAGGAGAAGGATCTTCCTCTGGCTGTAGTCTTGAGGATACGTGGGACGGCTGCCAGGGCCAGTTGGGCGGAGGGAGGTCTCTGGTGGGTGCATGGGATGGGAGGCAGTGGTTGAGGTACACATGTCCTGCATTGTGTAGGGCTTTGTAGGTGTGTGAGGAGCTTGAAGTTGATTCTTTTGTTGACTGGGAGCCAGTGGAGGTCTCCCAGGTGGCCGTTGATGTGGCTGCAGCAGGGATATTGAGGATGCATCTGGCAGAGGTGTTCTGAATGTTCTGCAGTTTCTTGAGGAGTTTCTGGGTAATGCTGGCGTAGAGTGCTTTGTTGTAGTCAAGTCTGCTGCTGATGGGTGTGCGGGTGACCGTCTTTCTGACTAGGTGGGGATCCACTTGAAGATCTTTCTGAGCAGACATAGCATGTGGAAGCAGGATGATGAGACGGCATTGATCTAGCGGTTCATGGTGAGCGAGGAGTCTAGGATGATGCCGAGGTTTGGTGAGTGGTTTGCGGGTGTGGGGGGGGGAATTGAAGATCTGCAGGCCACCAGCAGTCATCCCAGGTGGAGGGAGTGGAGCCTAGAATGAGGACTTCGGTCTTCTCTGAGTTTAGCTTGAGGCAGCTGTCATTCATCCAGGTGGCGACAGACTTCATCCTGTCATGGAGGTTGTTCCTGGCAACTGTGGGTTTGTTGGGGAGGGAGAGTATCAGGTGGGTGTCGTCGGTGTACGAGACGATGTTGAGTCCGTGGTTCCTGATGATGGCTGTGAGCAGGGCCATGCAGATGTTGAAGAGACTGGGGCTCAGGGAGGAGCCCTAAGACACTCCGCAGCTGATTCCTGTAGGTTCAGGGTGGAATGGTGGCAGTCCGATTCTCTGTATTCGGCCGGTGCGGAAGGAGCAGTTCCATTCCCGGGCTTTGTCGCGGACGCCGGCATAGTAGAGTCTTGTGCATAGGGTGCAGTGGGAGACAATGTCGAAGGTGGCCAAGAGGTCCAGGAGGATGAGGTTTATGTTTTGCCTCGGTTGAGGAGAGGGCGGATGCCATCTGTGGCGGCGAGGAGGGCGGTCTCGTTGCTGAGGTTGCTTTGGAAGCCGGATTGGGAGAGTTCCAGGATGTGGTTCGCTTCGATGAACTCAGAAAGTTGGGCGTTGATGGCCTTCTCGATGACCTTGGCTGGGAAGGGGAGCAGAGAGATGGATCTGAAGTTCTTGAGGTACTTCAGGTCGGCAGAGGGTTTCTTCAGCAAGGGGTTGGTCTCTGCATGTTTCCAGTCTTCCGGGCAAGTGGCGGAGTTGATGGAGCAGTTGATGGTGCGGCAGAGTTCGGGGGCGATGGGGGTGCCGGCTTTATTGAAGATGCGGTGCGGGCAGGGGTCCGAGGGTGCTCCGGAGTGGATGCTATTCATGATCTTGAGGGTGTCGTCAGCAGTGAGGGGAGTCCAGCTGAGCAGGGTCTGCTGGGGTCCGGTGTCGTTGACTGCGGTGGTTGCGAGTGTGGTGAGAGGATTTTGGGTATCTAGTCTGTTGAAGCCACTTCACAGTGAAAATGTCGCTTTTCTGGATTTCATTTTTACGCCATTGGGAGACCTTTTGCTCCTACCTGGTACTCAAGCGTTACCAGCATTTTATTAACACCACCTGGGCCATTATATCCAAGATACCATGCCAGTCTCCAAGACACAGATAGGGACAATAAGCTTTTTAAACATTTCCCCTCCCAGGCGTCCCACCCACTTTTACCACTTATATATAGCAATTCAGCTCCATATTGGAACTGTGGGGGTATCATGGCCACATACGCCTTCAAGACGGGCCTGTCTGACATATCACCATAGTCCTTATTGAATTTTTTCTGGCCACTAACTGAGGCTAGAGCCCTTACTCTCAGCGATTCCAAATGGATATTCCATTTTAGGGACTTCTCAAATTGACCCCTAAATGCTTGCATTCCTTAACCAGTTTGAACTTAGTACAGTCAAGCAATTTCAAATTTCAGTAGGGTCACTTTCTATTCATAAGTGCAATAATTAGTTTATTTGATGTTATACAGCCAACACGTATTTTGCAGCTTAAAGTGACTTACGAGTGGCTGGCGGGACTATGAACATGTGGTGGAGATCAGGAAGATCAATAGAATGAATTATTAGTTTATGAAGAGATGTGAGCATTTAACCTGATATTGAAATTCAGGATCATGAATTAGTGAATTTTGGATCCTTAAGATAATTGGTGAATAAAGCTTTGAAAAAGCATCTGATTCTTTTAAAAGAGGTACATAGAGTGATTTTATATCCGACGCGTTTTGGAAGGATTAATATGATGGTGAAACTAAAAGAGAAAATTAGAAGTTTTTTTAAGGGTATTCCTGTGGTATTAGCTTGTGAGGAGATTTGATTAAGTAAGCCCTGCAGAAGCAGCATTTCACTTTAAGCCGTAAAACACATGTTGGCTGTACATCAAAGAAACAAATTATTGCACTTGATATAAATAGAAAGTGACTCTTGAAAGTGCAACCCTTTTTGGTTTGTCTTTATTTACATAAGGCATTCAAGGGTATAGGATGAAGATGGTGGCTGATGGCCTTCAACATGGCTAGCATTGTCTCCCATTCAGAGCAGCCAAGTGCCTAGTTATATGGGAGCATCTAAGCAATGTCACAGAGAGGAAAAAGGCACAAGGGCTAAACCTCTTGCATAGTGACAGAGGGGCAGCCTGCAGGGAGACTCTTACACTGGCCCATGGGAGGGTGAGAAGCACAGGGGCTCAAACGAACACAGGGACAATAAACAAGCAATTTATTATCGGGCCCTCACAACTCTTTTTTAAAGAACATCTGTTAATTACAGCGCTTAGAGCAGGCAGAATTGAAGTATGTAGAGCTACATAAAATGAAGTATTAAGGAGCAGTGGGACAGAAGACTTTGGAGCGATGGCCCAGAGGAGGCGGTAAAGTGCAGCATTTTTTTAACAAGTTACTTAGAGATGTTAGAGAAGGCAGAAGTGAACTATGCAACACTATATAAAACACGATTTGTTCTTATAAACGAGTAGAGTGACAGCTAACTGATTGCATTGAAGTGATGGTTAAGTGGAAGGGAGAGGTTCAAGTACTTTTTAAAAATTTTCTTAATGTCTGCTGATTACTGCAGTAAGAAAAGGCAGACGCGTGGTATGTAGCTCTATGTAAAACAAGTTGTTTTTGTAAAGAGGCAAAACGATAGCGTGGATTAAGAAGCCCTCCCACCACCCAAGCACCCCCTTCTCGATCCTAAAGTGTTGTGGGGGAGTCCAGCTTGGAACTATTTTGCTCAGGGTTGCTCAGTACAAAAATAGTTTGAAGACCTATGGTAGAGTCCTTCTCTGGAATGGCAACTTCTTTTTTTTTAACTTCAGCTGCAGACCAAAAAAGACAAGGCCGTTGCTTTATTCATTTAGGCAACACCTAAACGACCACTTTTTTTTACTCTGTCATCGCCTTTACCCATGCGTCTTACCTTTCCAGACATTTACTGATATGGTTAAACTTTGTTGAATTATTTACTGAAGTTTAAACAGCTCATATGCTTTAGTTGGTATTCAAAGGCTAAATAAAACAATTAAATAAATATACAAATAAATAAATAATAGTGAAATCACAAGGAGCCTCCTCTACATCTACCAAGGCTTATTTTTGCTTTCTGATGGAGAAGTAAGAATACTGAGAAGAATTGATGCCTACAGCCACCCTGATTAGGAAGAAGCATCTGGATTCTGTTGCCTTCAGCAGACGAAAGGTAGTGAATTGCTCTCTTAATATATCAGAGAACTTGTTGAGCAGATACAGCAATTGAAATGAGCTTATGCTAACGGATAGGCCACCCACATTCTTGGTGGAAAGATTATTTTTTAGTTTGTGTGATTAAAAACATTGAGGGGCATATTCACAAGCCCCTATCGCCACACAATGTCACTTTCAGTGACGTTGTGGTGGCAATAGGGGCCTCGCCTTATTCACAAGGCAGCGTTAAGCCACTTAACGTGGCTTAACGCTGCCTTGTGAATAAGGCCCCCTTCACGCTGTGTTTAGCCTGAAAGGGGCGTGCAGTGGGTGTTGCGGTGGGCGTTCCACCACAGCACCCATTGATTTGATGCTACCCCTTATTTACAAGGGCAGCGTAAATAGGAGGTAGCGCCAAAGTTAAGACCAGGAAAACCCTGGTCTTAAGATGGCGAAACGAGGAGAAATGCTTAATTTCTCCTCGTTTTTGCTTTTTCCATGTGTGCTGCCTTGTGCAGCACACATGGAAAAAGCAAAATGCCATGGTTTGTTAATGTACAGGAAGGTGTCCCTTCCTGTACATAAACAAACCTTTTTTTAAAATGCCGTTTTGTAACTTACATGTGTGCTGCGTGAAGCAGCACACATGTAAATTACAAACTGGCATTTTAGGTTTGTTAATGTGCAGGAAGGGACACTTTCCTGTACATTAACAAACCTCCCTGCTTGCAGACACCCTTGCACTCTGGTGGAAGGGTGCCTGCGTTGGCGCTAAGTTGTAAAACTTAGCGCCATCGCAGGGGGAAACACAAGGCTGCACCATATCCTTGTGAATATGGTGCAGTCTTGCTTTTCCGAAGTGGTGGAGAGAGGCGTTAAGCCAAGAAGGCTAACGCCTCTCGCCGCCACTTCCTTGTGAATATCCCCTAAGACTTTCCTTCGTGACCGTTAATACAATCTGAATTGTATGGCAGTCTGTTGCCTCATATTATGGGTAATATCCAAGTGTAACTTGAGCCTAAGATTTAAAGAACTAGAAGATGCATGACATTATCAGAGAACTAGAAAGTTTCCACTATAAAGGAAAGTTGTTTTGCCTGATGACAGAAGTCAGGATTCGCACCAGGGATATTTGGGAGGGAGATAAATTGGCATCACTGATATCAAAACCCAAATCTGTGTTATATAGAAGGACTCCAAGTTTTGGGAGGGAGGCTCACCTTCGCTTATTACATTTACTCTATCTGCGGTACAGGCCCAAACTGACATAACATACACAGACAATATCAGGTGTGCCCAGACAAGGTAAATATAATATAGTGACCTGGAATGTTAGAGGGATGGGTTCTGTACACAAACGGCATCGGATCCACGCCCAATTGAATAGGAGGAAAGCTCACATAGCACTATTACAGGAGACCCACCTGACAGCTAGCGAAATAACTAAGCTACGCAAGAAATGGAGAGGACAAATCTATACCACGTCCTATTCCGCCTTTGCAAGAGGAACCCTTATCTGGGTGAGACATGGCGTACCATTTATACACATAGAGCAACGTATAGATCAGCAAGGTAGATACACAGTCGTACACGGGACACTTGATGGAGAACACTTAATTCTGGGAAGTATATATATGCTCCAAATTACGACCAAGACAAATTCCTTACTAGCCTGAAAACCATCTTAGCAGACTGGGCGGATATCCCGTGGGCATTGGGCGGGGACTATAATGCCATATTGGATACCCAGCTGGATCGTTCCCACCCCCCGGTTCGCGGGGCTGTATCCCTTAAACAAACAGAATTCCTGAAAACTTGGGCAGAGGGGTGGTTATTGGAGGATGTGTGGCGCCTTCGCAACCCTACTAATCGCGAGTACTCCTTCTATTCCCCACCGCACCAACTTCACACTAGACTGGATAGAATCTTTTGCTCTTCCGCTATCACTCCCCAAATCTACCACACCACATATTTAGGGAAGACTCTATCGGATCACAATTCACTAGAAATCACACTGGAATGGGGGAAGATTCCCACCCCGGTCCCCACTTAGAGACTGTGGCCGCAGCTGTTGGAGGATGCGGTCTTTAGAGATCGGTTGGATACAGGTATATCCAATTACTTCGACGAAAACTCTAACTCTGCCTCCTCCCGCTCCATTGAGTGGGATGCATTCAAGACAGTAATGCGAGGTACGTCCATAGGGGTAATGGTAGGGGCTCGACAAGAAATTAACAAAAAACTCACAACACTTGAAGCCACCCTACAGGAACTGGAGCGGGACGCGAGTGCCGCCGGCGCCTGTCAAACCCAATTACAAGAAGGCAGGATTAGGCATGCCGAACTCCTTGAAGATCTACGCTTAGTAGATTACAGGGCATACACCCAACGCTCCCATGCTGAGGCGGACAAGTCAGGCACCTTACTAGCTCGTCTTCTACGCGATGCGCCCCCCTGGTAACAATACCAGAAGTGTCACTGCCGGACGACTCAATGGTGTACTCACAGCCAGCAATAAACAAAGCCTTTAAGGACTACTACGAGAAGCTATATAGTGCCCCAGTACCGGCGCCGCCAGAACAAGTACACAGGTTCTTGGACGGCTTACATTACCCTAAACTGACGAGGGCTGCTCAGACGGAGCAGGAAGGTCCCATTACTAAGAGTGAAATTAAAGAGGCCATAGGGAACTCCCACGCAACAAGACCCCGGGTTTAGATGGGCTGCCGGGTGAATTTTATTCCACCTATGCAGGCAAGCTGGCTCCACACCTCGAATGCTTATATAAGACAGCACAATAAACAAACACGCTCCCATTGACAACTATGCAGGCACTAGTTATATCCCTTCCTAAGCCAAATAGGGACCCACGTGATATGGCGGGATATCGCCCCCTGTCCCTCCTATCCACAGAGTACAAGATACTTAGCAAAATATTGGCCCGTCGACTCCTTCCCTACCTTCCTAAATTGATCCATTTGGATCAATGCGGCTTCGTTCCGGGCCGCAATACGTCCCTTAATATACGTCGCTTGCACTGCGTCATGGAGGCGGCGGCCACACTATCTTGTAGAACAGGGTGTATCTCCCTCGATCTCCAGCAGGCGTTTGACACAATACACTGGGAATATATGTTTGTAGCCCTGAGCAAATTTGGCATACCACCTAAATATATACAATGGGTCAAACTCTTGTACACTGCCCCTACTGCCCGAGTTCGTACGGGATCTCATATTTCTGACCCGTGCCTGGTGGCGAGAGGAACTAGACAGGGTTGCCCCCTCTCACCAATCCTGTTTGTCCTGGCCCTAGAACCCCTCCTCCTAAAACTCAGAACGGAAGCGGATGAGAAGGGGATCCCTTTAGGAGGGACTCAACATGTAGTATCAGCCTATGCTGATGATTTAATACTGTACCTCCACGATTTAATGGGCGACATTGAGCCCATCCCCTATATTTTTAGACAATTTGAGATCATCTCTGAGTTAGCAATCAACGCTGCGAAATCGCATGCCGTTTACATGGCATACAGGGAAAACCCGGAACCTATTCCCTTTGGCACTATAAATCTGAATGCTGTACCACACACTTTTAAATACTTGGGTATACAAATATATAGAACTCCTCAGGACCTACTAGAGGGCAACCTCATGAAAACTATCTACTCGCTAAAAACCCAGATCACATTCTGGACGTCACTTCCTCTCTCGGTAATGGGGAGAGTAGCTATATCCAAGATGGTCCTACTCCCTAGGCTGCTATACTATTTTACTAACCTGCCGCTCCTAATTCCACACAGCACCTTTCACACATTGGACGCCCTACTTACGGACCTCATATGGGGGAGGGCTCGTAGGAGAATTAGCCTGGCGAAACTCAGGTTGAAACCTGAGGAGGGAGGACTGGGAGCCCCTGATTTTAGAGCATACTGCATAGCCAGTCAGTTGCAGTGGTTATCGTATTGGCTGGCCGGGCGTAACCTGCATGAAATTGAATACACGCCGCAGAAACTGGGCCAAGGATCGCTACACACACTATTCCTGCCAGGTGCCCGGTTGCCTCCTGCGGCCCCACTTTTACTTAAAGTTGCCCTGGTCTACTGGAAACGGTCTCTGCAATACACAAAGAAAGTTACCCCATACTCCGCCAATATCCCTCTACTAGGTATACCAACTAACACGGGACTGATTACTAACCGCCGTATCCTCCATTGGACACAGGAAGGGGTGGAAACAGTAGGTAGCTTATTCACAGATGGCGTGCTAGCGGATCATAATAATTTTGCCCAGGCCCAAGGAGTCCCCCAGACGCTATTCCTACTCCATGCCGCTATCACGCACTATGTCAAAAAACATTGGTCCCCTAATGGGGAAGAACCCCTGACACATGAACTAGTACATGCAATACACTTGATGGGTAGGGGAAGACACTTGGTTCGCTGGCTCTACAGGGGCACCCGGGCACATGCGGGAATTTCACTTGGCCCCCTGCGCGAAATGGGAAAGAGACTTCGGGCGGAACCTCACTGATAAGGAATGGGCGTACGCCCTAGAGTTCCCCAAGAAAGTGTCCCGAAATGTTAAATTCAAGTACATCCAATATATGGTTTTACACAGGGCGTATCTTACGCCGCACCGCCTTAACTGCATATATACAGATGCCTAGCTCAGTTGCCCTAGGTGCGGGACGGCAGATGCGGACTTACCTCACATGCTATGGAACTGCTCAAAATTAGGGAGGTTCTGGGCCAAAATAAGAGAGATATTGCAGGACATAACAGGCACATCGGCATGGGACACAGCAGAAAGCTGCCTTTTGGGCTTACATCCCTACCCGAAAACACAATATAGATTCGCTGATATGGCCATATTATTGGCAAAGCGGGCCATCACCATGAGGTGGAAGTCTTCCTTTCCTCCTCAAATACACTCGTGGCATACGGAGATGGTCCGATGGGGAATGGCGGAGAGCGCCACGCTTTGACGAGAAGAACACAGGTGGCATCGCAAAATACCCATTTCCATGGAGTGGGACCACATGCTGGAGTCGTTAAAGGCTATAGATTTAACAGAACCTACTAGTTTTCAGACTGTGTAGAGTATTCCCAGGATACATTACGAGGCCAGAACACTCCCATCTAGAAATATAATCACATTCCAGGCAACTCAGTCCTTGTATAGGCATTACTGATAAAGATGCTATCTGCTGGAGCACTGTACAGAACAATGTAAGCTAACATGTATAAGGGTGAGCCTAACAGGGGGGTGGAGGGAGGGGGGCCCGTTTTGACAAATTAGAGTTTGAAACGAGTACTGTAAATATGGTTAAGTTTATTAACCTGTTATTAATACGAAGGTATACAGTGGTCATGTTTGTGTGCAATTGGTTCTACAGCGACCAACTGAAGTAATATAAATGCAGAGTCAGCAGAACCTCATAGCACTCTGCGGACCTACTCTTGTATGATTTGACAACGGCCCACATACCGACTGTACAAGTGAAAATGATATGTGTATATGTACCGACAATAAATATCAAAATCAATAAAATTGTGTGTTAAAAAAAATAAATATAGAAAGACTCCAGCGAGATGACTGGAGAGGTAAATGCCATCATTACCGGTACGAAGAGGGATTTCATCCTGAACGTTAAATGATAGTCCTCATGTTTCAACCCTTGTCTCTTTGTTTAACTGTCCAAATGTTGCAATTTCGTCACAGAAGAAAGAAATATATTTAGAGTCTGGACTTGGCAGAGGAATCAAGAACCAAGCTGCTGAACTTCAGAAACGTCCTCTAAAGAAATTTCAGAACTAATGTCTGAGAAAGGAGCCATGAAGAAGCTAAAATGTTAATTGAATGTACTGGGTCTCTTGAAGATAGCAACATTATTACAGTACTTCATTACATCACCACACTGTCCAGAGTAAACATGTGACTTTATGAATAGGCTAAGGCCATTACAATGCAGATAAAAACAGTCGTAGAGGCACCTACAGTCAGTTGAGAAATTTAACATCGGTTGTTAAAATAACAATGCAAGAAAGTTTACAAACAAAAATCTTGTGCTCCCAATCTGCAGCCATAGCCAAAGTCACAAGGTTTGTAAGGCCTTGTAAAACATCCAGGTATATCTATGAGAAATGTAGACAGACGAGATCACTAAGTAGTTGATGACTTATACTGCAACCAGTGTAAGGGCTAGTGTATCCTTGAGTCAGTGCTGGGCTGTGTCTTGCCATGAGTCACTGAAATACATCAGGAGAAGCTCAATCCATTACGTGCATAGAAATAAGTCTAGGTCCACTCAGTGCCATTTGATATTTCGCATCAGCCTATCAACGTTACATTTGCTGGGAGGATTGCTTATTGGGTTTGATAACATATGTAGCAATTTAGGGGCTTATTTACAAGCCCCCTGTGCCGCTGGTGCGTCACATTTTTTGACGTGCAAGCGGCTCAGTGTGCTGGTTCATATTTACAAGGCCACGCACCCTGCATGGCTTTTCGTTGTCTTCTAAATACGGCCCCTTTTCACACATCACTTTGCTTGAAAAGGGCTTGCCATTGGTGTTGCTGTGGGTATTCCAACGCACCACCCATGGACTCTTCCGCATTCCCAGATTTACAACATTTCGTAAACCTGGGAATGAGTCAAAATCCTACGCCTCCCCAGGGGAATATAGCATGCTACAACGCATGCAAATACATCGCGTTCCGTATTAACGCGGTCGTTACAACGACCGCGTTTTTACAACGCGATTCCATTACTACGCAAGTCATTACATCGACTTGCAGTAGATGGCGCTGTAACATTAGAAATGTATAATTTACTATTCCAACCTCAGCCTACGCAACAGTAGGGAAAGTGTTGGAATAGTAAATTATACTATTCTTTATCTTAGAACGCCATCTACTGCAAGTCGATGTAATGACTTGCGTTGTACTGGCATTGCGTTGTAACAACGCGGTCGCTGTAACAACCGCGTTGTAAAGGCATCGGTCTAATGACCGCGATGTAAAGGTTGTTTCCCCCCAGGGGAGGCGTATTGAGGCACGAGGAGAAATACTTTTATTTCTCCTAGTTTTTTCCTCTTTCTATGCGTGCTACATTCTGCAGCACACATAGAAAGAGGAAAACACCATCGATGATTGTTTTTGTGTTGGAAGGTGCCCCTTCCTGCACAAGAACAATCATCCCCACAACGCAGGCACCCTTACACCACGGTGCAAGGGTGCCTGCTTTGGCGCATGGCAGAGAATTGTGTGCCAGCGCAGGGGAAAGCACAGGGATGCATCATATTGTTGGAAATATGATGCATCTGTATACTTTTAAAATGACGCAGCTCGGCTCAAACATGTACAGAATTACAGAGAGAAAAATGCATTAATCACAGAGAAAGAAAACATACATCAATGCAAACAGTGTCAAACTCATATCAAATTGAATAAATGTACATGAAGGAGTGGATAGGCAAAGAGACAAAAGTTTCAGTGAGAAAATATATTTGCAAATTATTTTGCAAAGTACTGTTCATTTAGCTAAATACTAACCTAGGAAAACAGAGGAAATACCACTCCCTGGCCACGGAGATAGTAAGGGGTCCCCTGAGACAGGTTCAGGGAACAAAGATTATATCAAGATACGGGAAATCAGGAAACAGGAAAACAGGTAGGCCTCTATCAGCAAACCGAAGGACAGCGACGAATATCCCTCTACTCTCGAACAAAGCCTCCCTCTCTACACCCCCCTGGAGCACCCCAGTTATACCCTAAAGCCTACATGTCCAACCCACAGTAGTTGAAACATTTACGAAAACTCAGGGGCATATTCACAAGGACCTACCGCCGATTTATCTCCACCTTAACCCATCAAAAGTGGAGATAGATTTAACACCCCATTCACAAGCGGGTGCAAACTGCAGACATCGCCAGTATTCCCGTGACAACTGTCCCAAAACTTATCTCCACAGTGGACACCACCAACTAACCCTAATGAGATGCAGAGTAGGCGTACCCGTGCAAAAACACAGGAAAAAACCACTTCACAACGAACTGCCAGATCTGCGATGCGAACCAAAAACAGGCAATAAGCCGCGGTAGCAGCAGGGATTTAACACCTGCCTTTTGATGGTGTTAAGCAGGACGACTACCTGCAGCATGAAAGGGAGCCCAGCCAAGAGCCACATCTGAAGACCCACAGATGCCATGGAGACAATGATCATGCAGCTCCGAGACCCATGAGGGCCACAACACCCACCCCCACCCACCCCAGGCCCGCCACCACCCCCAGGACCCGTCCCGCCCCCCCCCGGGAACACCACAGAGGCAGCGTACACAAAGACAGCGGACCCACCTGAAACGCACATGCCGCCCAGACCCAACGCCAGAGGAGGACATTGCCCACTACAGACCCAAAAGGACAACCATCCCCCGCATCCTGACCCACATCCCCCACCTGCTGACGGTACCAACCCAGCGGACAACCAACATCCCTCCGCAGACAAAGCTGACTGGCTGCGCAGCACATGTCGGCCTCTGGTACCATCCAACCCACAACTGCCAGAGTCGGAGGAGTCACACAGAGTCCAGCGCCCCATCCAAGGTCATCACACCTGTCCTGGATGCCAACATCAGCCTGGTACCCCAGCACCTCCACGTCACCCACACTGCGCAGGAGCAGCTGGAGACCAAGCAAAGCCCCTACGCCATAGCTGGATTCCCTCACGTGTCAGGGCCAATCAACTGCACACATGTACCCCCGATGCCCCCTGCCGACACTGCACACAACTACCACAACAGAAAGCACAAGCATACCATGAATGTGCAGGCAATAGTGGCCCACCCGGGACTCCTCAACAATGTCGTGGCCAACTCCCCAGGCAGAGTGCATGATACACACATCTCCCGACAGTCCATCATCACCCAGCGCTCCCAGGATAGCACCCATGGAAATGCAGTGCCCGTTGGTAAGTCCAAAATGAACACACCACACACCTCCAGCCCACAGTCATGCAACTCACGACACTGGCAATGGGCACGCAGCACAACTACATACAACATGACACACAACATGCCAACCGACCAGACACGACAACACGACTCCATTGGGAATCTGGCCTTGCCATGCCCACAACCCAGCCACGGCATGGCACCACAGACACACAATTGCAGGATGTGAGGAGAGGCATGGTGCAGGCATGTGCGAGAGCGGCAAGTGACTAAGGAATGTGAACCTACCCAATGCCAGGTGTGGCGTGGAGGTGCCGGACAGACCACAGAGTGCAAACCACGGAAATGGCCATGTGGAGACCAACTGCTGGTGCATGGAGTGTAGTGGCCAGTGGACGCTACCATGTCCCCACAGGCTGTGGGGCAGAACGCGGAAATGTCGCATGTTACGTCCCCCCTGCATGCGTGTGCGTAGTGGGTTGGACCTGCGTACGCCAGGCCTGCGTAGGGGTGTGAACAAAAAGCCCGTCGCACTGGGCGTGGTTCTCATTCGGAATGGATAACGCGACTGCCAGGGCGGCACCTCTCAGCCCGCCACGAGTCCTGCGCCGAGCGCGGCGGGGCCTGCGTCCCTGTGCGCCTGCTGCACCCCAGGCCGCTGGTCCCCAGATCCGTCATGCCTGGCCCAGCGCACCAACGAGGCTCCGCTCACCTGCCTACACCGGCGTGTGTCAAAGAGGGCCCACCACGTGCCGGTGCAAGCTCCAAGCACCAGTCCCGCGACCTCGGCAGCTTCCGCAGACCATCGCTGGCCCCCCGACGCTGGCCCACATTACTCCTTTCTCATTTACATACTCCACCGGCATCCTCTTTGGCCCAGTAGGTCCCACATGTGGAACTGTGTCCTGAGTCCTGAATGGCAGTGACCCCAAGTCCGTGGCAGCGGCCACAGCACCAGACTCCCTTCGATAAGTGAGGCATAATTCCATATCGCAGGCCTGCGACACGTGGTGCCACTAACCCTGTGCAACGCAAGCCGGCGACACGTGGTGCCACTAACCCTGTGCAACGCAAGCCAGTGACACGTGGTGCCACTAACCCTGTGCAACGCAAGCCGGCGACACGTGGATGAGGGCTCAGGCCTACACTGCGCTCCAGTAGGTCCCACATATGGAGTCCACACCAGTGAACGCACGGAGAGGAGTAAGAGGAAGATGCGGCTCAGTCCAGACGAAAGCCGGATCAGAGTCACGGAGGTGATCAAACACTATCAACAACTGACCTGGTGCCATCAACCCTGTTCACCACAAGTCTGCGTCCCGTGGTGCCACTGAACCTGAACTACGCAGGCCGGTGGGACCATCCAACCCAAGCCGTCGACACTCGGGGAATGGCCCCTGCTGACTGCTGCTTCAGGCCTACACTGCGGTCCAGTAGGTCACACATGTGGAACTGTGTCTTGGGTAAGATGTGGAGGAGTCCACACCATTGGACACGCCTCATCGCAGGCGGCATCCCCTAACAGCACTGGTGCCACTAACTCTGTGCGCAATGAGTCATGGACACTATCTGGTTGGACCTTGGTGGCGTCTGAGTCCATGGCCTGGTGGTTTTCTACATCTTCATCTGGCTGGACTGGACTTGGTGTCCGACATGTGTCTGTTCCATTCATCTCCACCATAGTGACTGTTTCAGCGTGGTTCTGCCCTCTGCATCATGCCCTGGGGGTACACCTTCCACTGTCCACCGAGACACTCCGCGATAAGCCCCTTTGTCATCTACGGAAACCTGCTCTGCACTCATGACCCTGCCCCAGTGGCCCACAAGTCAGCGGCCCGTGGCGGTAGGCCCGTGCAGGACGCTGTGCACCGGGGCCACTAACTCTGTGCAGCACAAGTCATGGGGCCTTTATGGTTGAATGGTTGTGTCCTTTACGATGTACACTGTTGTCGATTTCTGACTGCACCAGGCAGCCCTTGCCGGATGGTGTGCACACACCCCACACACATCCAACACAGGTGTCACTCGATATGTGTGCCTGCTAATAAATGTGACCGGGCGCACTTGCCCGTAGCCATTCACACCATCTGAGCAAGTGTGTCCGTGTGGTCATTGTGTCAGCAGGATGGGCACGGGCCCTGCAACATCACAGTGTGCTGTCTTCAGCGGACGATGCCATGTCACCTCAGCGTTGGCAGTGACCTTGGACATGTAGCTTCGCCCCGCCCCCCTGCATGCACAAGCGGCGTGTGCTGGTCCGGCGTACGTCAGGTCAGCGCAGGGGTGTGCTGATTCGGCAGGGGGAGCAGGGCGTGGCTCGGACCTTGCCTTGGGCAGGATGTGCGGTAAGTGTGTCTCTGTGTTGGGGTGTTGTCGCCACCAGGGCCACAGTAGTCGATGTTGCAATGTAGCATGCACCAGGAGGGCGGGCCCGCACGGACGGGAAATTGTAGGAGCGCAAGACCGCTCGGGGTCTTGGCACATGCATGCCAAGTGTTATGTGTATCAGTCCTGCGGCTGCATGAGTCAGTTGCCTAGCCTCATTCGCAGCGCGATCACAGCCAGCCATGGACTGTACACTTGTGTCCGCCCTGTCCGGACCATTGGCCTACACTGACGTGGCCGCACACCTTCAAAGGCCAGCGTCACTGTGTTGTTGGCATGCCGCTGGACATGCGCGGACAGGCATTACAATGGTGTGCCGTAGGAGTGCACGTGATACAACCGCGCAGCGCACACAAGTGTGGGGGCTCGTGGGAGGGTGGAGCAGCTGTGAGGCAATGTAACACACAGTGAGGCCTCTCATGTGCCACATGCTGGGCATATCATCCATGATTCCCAGGGTCGCAGACATCCCACCACACCCACGACAGGCCTCTGTACATCTCCTGAATGCATGCAGATGGTGAAGTTACTGTAGGGATGAAGGGTCCTTTGTCTGTACTATCAGGCGGTGGCACATCTGCAGCTCCGAGCTGGGACTTGCATGTGGTCAGCACCCCTGACAGATACAATAGCATTTACTTGCGACTCCCACACTACGCACTGCCCGACGTGCGACCAACGTGTACACATCCCACACGCAGAAGTCCTTGGTCATAGTTAGCGTGCGTGAGATGGCCTTCACACGTACTCCCACCCCACCCCACCCCAGGCCTGCACCCGTTGCACACAGACACTGCTCATTGCTCCGAGCTGTGCCATTTCATCCACAGGACTGGCGCAGGGCAAGCCAGTGCCACTTCAAGCAGAGCCACTGACGCACTGGCAGACCATCCCGGACACATGCTCGACTCCAGTCACGTGGACCTGTACCGTGCACGTCTGCTGCATGTACTGGGGGCACTGCCATTGGCAGTGCTGCGGATCAGTTACCAGCTGAGCTGCCGCCTTACGAACGTCACCTGCGTTCAGCCTGTGTTGCATTGTCACTCGTGCATATTCGAGTGGACCATGGATGTCTGCCTCTCCAACGTGACTGTAGTTGACCTGGATTTCGACGTGTGTGTGCACCCCCTGTTGGCCCACGACCAGGAGTGTCACAGTGATGCCCGTTTATGGCATGCATGGATGTTTGGCATGCATGCTGGCAACTGGACCTGGGAGATTGCACGAGTCGTCGTGTGCAGTGAGCACATTGAGCCACTACCCGATTGGGCTTTGGTGCACATTGGGGCCAGGGGTTGGAGTCAGCACATCTGTCTGGGTCAGCTGATGGATTACGTCGACGACATGTCAGATGTGGTGGACAACGATCTCTCATTGGAGATGTTGGCCTACGCTGCTGCACTCGCGTTCATGGACGAGTGACAAGGTATCTGCAGCCACAACTGGATGTGACCCATTGCACGTGTCCCGACGCCTGGTTGCATGTTGGGAATCTGGTCACATGTCCCAAGACGACAGTGGACATGGCTGCATTGGCCTGGACTCCTGATCCATGCGCGGACAACCTACGTGGGTTGGCACTGACTTGTGTTGGTGATGGACTACCCAGGGGTGGACATGGGTGCTTTCCTACGTTCCTCATTCAGACATGCTGCTGCATTGGTCTGCATATCATGGCACTTCTCTTGGCCGTACTGACACGCACTTGTTGATAAAGTTTCCGCACTTTCACTTGTCTCCAACTGTGTTGTGTCTTGATTTGTATGCCAATGTGTGTGTCACGGACTCTCTGGCTCCCTGCCATACGTGCATTGCTACCCCATCAGGGCTGTGGGTTTGTACTTGTGCATTATCATGTCCCTGTTTTGTGCTTTGCCAGATGCGTATGGCCGTTTACTGGCCACACGCGGGTGCACTTGTGTCCTGTGTTCGGTTGTGCAAATGTTGGTGTTTTTGTACCACATTGTGTTCGATGTTGGGGTGCTCTGCTTCCTATGTGTGTGTGCTGCATTGTGTGTGAGATGTCCCTTCAGCTCTGATTTGGCTCACCCTTCTCCCTTTCAGGCAGTGTGGTTTTCACTTCTGTGCTTGTTCAGTGGTGTGATATTGCCGGGTTGTGTGACTTGTGCTCTTGGTTGGTGTTGTTACTCTTGGGCATGGTTTGTCTGCAGTTGTGCTGTGCTTAATTGTGCATGTGTGCCATTGTGCCCATCTCCCCCCGTCCCCCCAGTCCCTGGTCGTTCCTCTCCCTGTTGCTGTTGTGTCTGTTGTTTTGGGCAGTTTCCGGTCCCCGAGTCCTGCCACCATCTCCAGACTGACACCATTTCCTCCATGTCATCCGGCTCCTGGTGTGGCGCTGGACTCCCACCTCCGGTGTGCATTGCTGCCTTCTTGTTGTTGGCGTGTTTCTGCTTGTTTGTGCGTTTCGCATCATTCCGGCTGTTCTGGTTTTCTTACATTGTCCTCCTCCGCTCTCCGGCTGCATTCACCTTGTCCACGATGGTCTGCCATGTACAATGTTTTGTTGCCAATGGGGCTTGTGGGGTTGTATACTGGCTCCGGTTGCCTCCATTGTGCTTGGCTGTTGTTTTCTGTTTGGTTTGTCTTTCTTTTTCAGGCTTTTGTTGTGCTTATTCCCGGCTGCCGTGTGTGTGTCGCGGGCCTGGTGGTGCTTATCGCTGCTTTCCTCATCGCGAATGGGATCATCGCACGTTTTGTTGTGTTGTGGTTTGTGTTTTTATCTCCGTCGAGGTGGTTGTATCGCGGACATTGGCCGCGTTTTCGGCGGACTATCGCATGGTACCGCCGTGTTGTGAATTCCACGTTGACACCGGGTTATTTTCCCGCGATAGGCTGCGATGTGTAAAGTTGCGTTAACATTTTTTGGAGATGTTTAGCACACGTTCTTGTGAATATACCCCTCAGTCTCTCATTGGCTGATTTGGGGGTGTTCTATCACACCACCACAGTCATGATCATGTCTTTTTTGTGTTCTTTGTCTAACATTCTCCCATAACGCTTTATTCACACATTTCCTTGAGAAGGCAACATGTTTCCTTTTTAACATTTTTATTATTCAGCACTGCCGCTTTCGACGGAAGACATTTGTACACTTCCTTTCATTCCCATGGTCATCTTTCCGTTTATTGGCAGACACGCAGCATTCTTTTCGAAGGACATCAACACTAGCCTCCGCCACTTCTCTCCTCTCCCTGTCAGAGCTCGATTTTCCAGTATTTTTCATTTTGGTTTGGTTTTAACCCTTAACATTCATGCAGAAATATAGGCCCATACTTTTTCTAAAATGAATGAGAACACAGACATTATTATTTTCCCGCAATGTACTTTTCACTGTTCACCTCCCACCATTGCACTAACCCAATGTTATGTTTTCTAGCAAAAGCATTATTGTGCAAAAGCAACGTTTTTTTATTAATTTCAGTGGCAGGATGAGAAAATGCGGCCTTGTTTTTCATGCATTAGTCTTAGCATTAGTGCATGCATGCGCAAAGCATTTCCCAATATGTTCGTGTTGGTGCGTATTATTATCAGACCACACTATTAGTAAACGTTACTGGGGCGTTATTTCGAGCAGGTTTTTATTTCGTAAAACCCTGCTCCATCAATTCCCCCCTTTGATGGCATTTTTGAGCCATCACAAAATACCCATCATCCCATTTGCCACCTTTTATTTTCATCTAAAGCCTTGTACTCTTTTCTCTCTTCATCATTCTCTCATCTAAATCTTTCATTGTTTCATAATATTTTCCTCTCATTTCTTCTAATTCTATCTCTTCTCTCTTTCTTTTTCTTGCTTTACCTTTATTTTCTGACTCTATCATCTTTTTCCTTCCACATCTATACCTACAACATATATATGTCCTTATTACTAACAGTATAACTACAGCTATTGAAATAATCGGTATTATTATTTTCCCTAATAATCTACTTCCAAATGTAGAAAACCATTTACTTACAGAGGAAAAACTCTTACCAAGTTTCTCCCAAACACCATCAACCTCTAATTGGGTCAAATCCTTATGTAATTTCGTAATATTCTTAATATACCCCTCAAGATTCTTACTTTTGTCAGGGATATAAGTACAGCAGTTTTGGATTTTCAACATGCCACAGACTCCACCCTCTGTTGCCAATAAAATATCAAGGGCAAGTTGATTTTGCAAAACCATTGATCTAATTGCAACCATTTCAGTATCAATCATCAAAAACCCACCAGCAGTATCTGTTGATAAACGATCAACCACTGTAGACAATTTTCGAATTTTATGTGAATTTAGAACGACCCCAACTGAAGGTATTAGTGCACCAAAAATATCACCTACTATCTCTGAAAAACTTGCTCTCTTTTTGCGTATTAGTCCATGCTTTATTTCATTGATTTTATTATTTCTATCTACGAGGTACACTTTGGGAAATACAATCCCAAAGTAACAACTACCATATCAATGTGCAGGCAACCTATAATAGGCACTTTTACCACACACATAATAAACTCCTGGGAAAACAGGAACAGTTCCTCCTTTCAATCCCCAACCGCCAGTTATCAAGAAAGTATGTTCACATTTACTAGTACCAATGAAATAGTTATTATAGTCAGTTTTTAGTCTAAGCAAGCAAAGTTTCCCTTTATGATACCAATCCAGAGACATTGCAGCATAAGTCTCACCTTTTTTGTAAATTCCCTCTCTAAAAGCCCACGGTGGTACATGTGACTTCTGTTCAGCAGCTTTTCTATGGAAATCCTGTCTTCTATCTTCTATCATATTAATAAAATCCTTTTCTACAGTCTGCAAACTACAACTGAGATTATTTCTATGAGCATACACTATATCTAAAGTCTGAGTAATATGGAAAACTCCTCTCATGTATTCTGCTCTTCTACCACTATACACCTTATTCATATATTTTCTAATAGGAATTTCTGAAAATACTAAATCCATGTTAGAATAATAGAACTCCAACTTCCCTGTCACATAGAACAGGCTTGTTAGTACACTACACGACACACCATACGTTAAGGGTAAGTGATGGTAAGTAACTCCCTCCGAGACAGACGAAGGCAATTGCATGTATACATAACAATCACTCACATCCATCGTGTCCACGTACTTATAGAGTAACTTCGTAAAGACATTTAACGAGAAATCATTAATCGATTCATCCTGATGATAAATACTTTCATCTATCTGATCTACATTAGTATTAGGTATTTCTTTAGTTACAGCATTCACTCTTTCACTTAATACTTCATTAGTATTATTTTTGTTATTAGACACCATTAGAACTGGAACAATGACAGTTAGTATTAACCACATCAACATTAGTAATAAGACACTACATAAGCAAGCTTTAATATATCTACGTTTTAGACTAGGTTTTGGATGCTCAGTCACTGTAGCTTCTGCCATTTCGTATACTATATAAAAATATAAAAACTAGAAAAATATCAAAAATCTAAGAGAAACTCTAATAACTTTTTAGGGACTTAAAAACCCACCACCAATTTAGTGTATCCAAACACTTCAAGGCTTTTAGGCTTTCTTTTCTGCCCCCCTCTTTTTCTTTCTTTTTTTTTTAATATATAAGTCTTCTTCAGGTCTTCTTGATCTTTCAATTTATTTTGACTGGATTTGTTGTACCTTAATCCTTCATAGTTCTCTTTAAGGCGGTTTCAGTTTGCTTTCATCAACTTGCTCAGTACCATATCCAACTCCTCTCTTTATTTGATCAGTGCTTTCAATTTCTTCCAGTATCACGTAAGTCCATTCTGAAGCTGTATATCTCTTGCTTGGAATTCTTACTCTTTTTGTTTTTCGCACTAATTCTTTCTCTGATTCTTCTTGTTCAGTTTGACTTGTGACCTCATTTATCTGTTCTGGCTTTCTCTTTTCAAGAGTGTATTTCAGTCTTTTCACTCCACTTGGCCAATTGTCTCCTTTTCTCACTTTCTTAGCTTGAACCTCTTCTTCACCTTCTTTTTCAGGTTCACTAATTCTTTTATTTGGTCTTTCTTTTTGTTGACCTTGTTCTTTATTTTCAGAAACGTTCTCTTTTTCTTGTTCAACATCAGTCTTATGAGACCCAGTAGCTGGTGCCCACTTTACTTGGCTTGTGCTCGGTTGTTCATCATCCACACGCTCATCAGAATCTGTCTCTCTAGATTCTTTAGCTTCACAACCTCTAGCTTCTGGTTTCTTCTTTGCTTTTACCAGTTGCTGCTCACCTTCTTCAAGTGGACTTGGGACTCTTCTTCTATGACTTGCATGTATCCAGTTTGGCAAGCCACCACACTTCACTGCTGTCGTTGTCACCAAAATAATCTGATAAGGTCCGTGCCACCTGGGTTGTAAACACGACTTCCTCACGTGTTTCTTGATAAGAACCCACTCTCCTGGACTCAAATCATGTGCTTGATTCGGCTGTTTTGTGGTTGCATTTCCTCCAACCTGGTGAGACACAGAACGCACCAGATCAGCCAATCCTTTGCAATAATCAAGCACTAGATCATCAGAAATATTCATCAGTTTGTTTGCTGGTACAATCGCTTGTCTCATTGCTCTTCCCATTAGTACTTCATGAGGACTCAATCCAGTCTTTTTATCAGGAATGCTTCTAAGACTCATCAATACAAGGGGTAAAGCGTCAGGCCATTTCAGTGTTGTGGATGCACATACCTTTCCCAATCTAGATTTTATAGTGCCATTAATTTGTTCCACTATTTCAGAAGCCTCTGGTCGATAGGCACAATGCAGCTTTTGCTCAATTTGTAATGCTGCACAAATCATCTGAATTATTTCATTATTGAAATGGGATCCCCTATCTGTTTCTAAAGTGACTGGAAATCCATATCTTGGGATTAATTCTCTCAGAAGCAGTTTAGCTACGGTAAGGCTAGCATTCCTTCTTGTGGGATAAGCCTCTACCCAACGAGAAAACAAACAAACAACAACCAACACATATTTTAGTCTGTTACATGGGGGTAATTCGATAAAATCAAGTTGGAGCCTTGTAAATGGTCCTGCTGCTTTCCCAATTCGCCCCCAACTAATAACTGTCTTTCTACCTGGATTTTGCTGCTGACAGGTGACACACCTCTGGCACAGACTCTCTGCAATGACCCTGAATTTAGGGTTATACCATGACTGCTTGAAGAGCCTAATCATTGCATCTCTTCCAACATGTGCAATTCCATGGTATACTCTTGCCATCTGAGAAAGTAAACAATCTGGCATGACTGGCCTCTCCTCTGTGTACACCCATACCTCATCTTCTGCTCTCCTCGTGCAACCCGATTTTATCCAAGGCTCTTTCTCTTCGTCACTTGCCTCATCCTGCAACTGCCTAATTTCATCCCAACTTTCTAAAGATGAAAACATCAAGTGACAATTGGCATTTTTCTTTTCCACCCCTCTGTTGATGGCAATTGAATTTTGTGCACAGAAACGCGCTACTTGATCTGCGTATCTGTTGCCGTTCGTTACATAATCATTTCCTGACTTATGTGCAGAACATTTGACCACTGCAATCTTTTTTAGTAATTGCAAAGCATCCAATAGATCTTTCACATTTTTCCCATTTCTAATAGGAGAACCTGTAGAAGTCAGAAATCCCCTTTGCATCCATAGCTGCCCAAAATCATGAACCACCCCAAAACCATATTGACTATCTGTAAATATAGTTACTCTCAAATTTTTGCCAATTTTGCAAGCTCTAATCAGAGCGATTAGTTCAGCAATTTGTGTAGATTTTACCCCAATTAGACAGGATGCTTCTAGAACTTCAGCCACTGTACATACTGCATAGGCAGAACTCAATACACCACTTTCATTTCTCAGACATGATCCATCAACAAACTTCACACTATCTGATTCTTCCAGTGGCGAGACTTTGATGTCTGGCCTTGGTTTCGTACACAACTCTGTCACATCCAAACAATCATGATCTGCTTCTTCCTTTACCTCCTCACAGAATTGACTAGGCAATAAGGTTGCTGGGTTTAGGGTCGTACATCTCACCACAGTCACATTTTCAACACCCAAAATTAGTCTCTCATACCTAGTCAGCCGACTATAAGTCATATGCTGAGTCTGTGTTCTTGTCAAAAGAATCTCAACAGAATGTGGCACGCATACTTTAACTGGATGTCCCATTACAATCGCTTCACTCTGTTCCAAACTCACACAAGTTGCAGCAACTGCTTTCAAACAACCTGGTAATGCTGCAGCCACTGAATCCAAAGTAGTAGAAAAATATGCCACTGGAGGTCTTGCCATTCCATGTTTTTGGGTCAAGACTTATAATGCACACCCATCTCTCTCACAACAGTATAATGCAAAATCTTTTCCATAGTCTGGCATTCCCAGTGCAGGTGCTCGACAAAGACTGTCTCGCAACTCTATAAAAGCTTTCATACTCTCATCATCCAACTCAATCGGATCAGTCACATCTTTGTGTGTCAACCTCTGTAAAGGTTTTGCAATCAGTGAAAAGCCACTGATCCACTGTCGGCAGTATCCAACCATTCCCAAAAACATTTGCACTTCTTTCTGAGTCTTGGGAGGACTCATTTGCTGAATCACACTGATCCGTTCTCGTGTCACTTTCCTGACTCCTTTCTCTATTTTATGTCCCAAATATTGGACATCCTGTTTACAAAATTGTAATTTTGCTGGTGATACTTTATGTCCACCTTCGGCCAAATGATTCAGTAAGGCAATTGTATCTGTTACACATGCCTCTCGTGTTTTTGATGCCACCAGTAGGTCATCAATGTACTGAACCAAAACTGATTTTCCTGGCATGATCAAAGTCTCCAAACACCTTTTCAAAATTTGATTAAAAATTGAAGGACTCTCTGTGTACCCTTGAGGAACTCGGCACCATGCCAAAACACGGTCTCCAAACCGGAAAGCGAACAAATACTGGCTATCCGGATGTAAAGGAATTGAGAAAAACGCTTGACACAGATCAATCACCGTGTACCATTCCGCATCACAGGGAATTTGATAAAGAATCACTGCTGGATTTGGCACTATTGGACAACATGGTACCACTATTTTATTTACTTTTCGTAATTCCTGTACTATTCTATATTTTCTGCTTGGCTTTTTAATTCCCATAATAGGCGAATTACAAGGACTGCTCAGTATTTCTCTTAGAATACCCTGCTCAATCATTTGGTCAATCACAGGGGACACTCCTGCTATTACTTCGGGATTCATCTTATACTGTGGTGTGTTTGTGTATGTTGCACCAGGTTTTACTGTAACCTGAATAGGATCCACACCTTTCATTAAACCAATTTCTTTTCCTGTAAAGTCCCATACATCGGACCTTACTGAATCTCTCAGCTCTGCGGGCAAATCTTGTTCAGTGAGAAGTGAAAACAACTCATCCACTTTGGTCCCTTGCTTCGCTAGCATCATCTTAAACGCAACATCTTCATTTGGTGTTTGGAAAGCAATACCATCAGGCATACAATAGATGGTACAGTTCATCTTACAGAGCAAATCTCTCCCTAAAAGATTTACCGGACTTGTATCACATACCACGAACAGATGCATATCTCTGAATCTTCCAATATGAACCTCTATTGGCTTTATTATTCGAGTTTTATTATGTTTATTAGATACTCCTACAACTTGGATAGTTTCTCCCGAGAGGGGTAGGTTAGGAATTTCTGCTGCTCTTACAGTAGAACGGGTAGTGCCAGTATCCACTAGGATTGTAATATCATTACCTTCCACCTTTCCATCAACAAATGGACCTGACTGATCTACCTCTAGAGTTGCGCCAAGCACGCACTCTTCCTCCCCCCTCAGGCACCGTCATTGAGATGAGTCTGAATCACTCTCATTGCATTGTAACAAGTTTTGAGAAACCATTTGCACATTTTGATTCTTACCAACTTTTTCACCTGCGTGAAATCCAGTGTTCGCACTGTACCTCTGTACTTGAGCATTCACATTATTTGGCATAGGAGCTTGTGGCACCTGTAACTGTGGAATAACTACCTGCTGCTGCTGTTGCTGTTGTTGAGTCACAACCACCTCATTCTGCATCTGTGGATTCAAATTTTGATTTACCCCATTATTTTTCTGAACAGTTCTACACTCGTTCTTCCAATGTCCAAACTTTCCGCACGCATGACAAGGATATTTCTTTTTCAATTCATCTTTATTCATTTTTCCTCTACCTCTGCCACCACCAGATACCAGACCATTCTGATTCTGACCCTTCATCTGATAATCTGTTTGAGAACCATTGTTTGCTTCTTGCTGTTCCGCTACTTTCACTTGTGCCCACATCATTTTCTCCTTTAACTTTTTATGTCTCGACTCAATATCATCACTACAATATTTAGCATATCTCAGAATCTCATTAATCATCATGCTCTGCCAACAAATCAAATGTTGCTGTATCATGTTACTAATCTCAGGTTTCAAACCAAACACAAAACAATATACAAAATGTCCATATCTTTATCACCAATATTCTCAAATCCACTCTACTGCTTGAACACCTGTAATAACCTTTCATAGTATGCATGTACTGACTCTTTTGGTTCTTGTGTTGTTCTGTATATTTTAACCCAATCCGTTTCCTTTGGAGAAATCTTACTCTTCAAGTAAGTTATTACCTGGTTGTACTTTTTCATCACCTCATCTGAAGGTGCACCTGTTTTTGGGTCTCTTGGGTATTCTTCTTTAGGCCAATCAACAGTAATTTTACATTCAGTCCACAAATCAGCTGGAACTACAATCTCAAACAAACCATCTAGATCTTTAAACAGAACCTTTGAAACTTTCACAAACCTCTCTACCTGTTTGTACCATTCAACTGGTTTTTCCCTTAGTCTAGGAAAGTCATTCGTAAAAGACAATATATCCTGTCTATTCCAAGGAACGTGAACATATCCACCACCTGGAACTTCTCTCATCGGACACACCCTTTCAGCTTGTCCTGTCTCCCTCAATGGAAACAAAGACGCACTTTTATCAGTGTTCATTTCCTCTTTCTTTTTCGCCCATCTACCTTTCCAACGTTCTACATCTCCCCATTTCTTCAAAATGTTCATTAACTCTTTTATTTGCAATCTTTTACCAGATGCATTCAAACTCTCCAAATCTTTTTCAGTAAAATTCAACCTATACGCTTTCTGTAATACCTTTGATTTCTCAATGTCTATTCCATATTCACAAGCAGCCTCTGTCAATTTCTCATGAAGATTTCTTGCTCTCCAAGTAATATTTTTACACAGGAATAACAACTCCTCATCTCTGTAAGTACTCAATCTATCTGGACTTATTGTACCAATAATCATTTCTTCCAAATCCACTCTCAATTTACTCACATCTATACTTTGTGGTTGAGGTTTTCGTTTGTTCCATTCCCCTTATCCAATCATCTAACTCATCTGGCGAGGGACCCATTGAACTCCCTGATGCTGGAGTAACATTTTGCACTATTTTCTTTGGCTCTGTTTGTGCACCTCTCTTTGGAGTTTCAGTTATTAACTCACAAACCGGAAGATCAATCAAGGAAGTATTTGCCTCAATTTGTTCAGCCTGATTAGCTACTGTTACCACCTCATTCCTAACATCATTCACTGGAACTGTCAATGCATGAACTCTCGATATATTCTGTTTATCTCCATACAATGGAACTATAGGACCAATTGTTACCGGTACTGTCAACGCTTCCACATTCAGATTCAATTGATTAATTTTCTGAGTCAACTCTTCTCTTGCTTTAGTCAACAAATCCACTGCACTCTCTTGCACTACTCTAGTACCTACCGGAACCTGTGGCACCTGCGGAATCAGTGGAGTTCCCATTATAGGTGCGTTCGGAACTGTCTCCTTTGGACTTTCTTGATATGGTGGAGGTCTTTTCGTTAAAATATCATTTAACAATTCATCATCAGAATCATTCGGGTCAAAATTTAATGTTGAAGTCTCTACATTTTTCTTTTTCTCTTTACATTTGCCTCCAGTTGATTCTTCAGCAACTAACACTGGATATAAATCCTCCGTTACTACAGCTCTCCTCCATCTCTTTATTCTTTCTTGCCGACTTTCAAAAGGATATCTAGACATTATATTCCGGTATCTTCTTCCACCCCAATACTTCTCTAGCTCAAATGCCTCATATTCCCACTCCTCATGCGCTTCATACTGAGTAGGTCTAGGACTTGGTTCTAAAGAATTCATTCGATCTCTCAGATTCTGTAAAATCCTTACATTGAATGGACCATGCTCTGGGAAAGTCAAAACACCATCATTTTCTGTATATCTCACCTAATTCTCTAACCAAGTACACGTATGGTAGCCACATTCTAACATCATAAAAGAAGCAGGCATTCCTGGAAGTGGAATAAGAATTCCCTCTCTTGTCACTATTGGTTTATCTTTTTTAAAGAAACTCTTTATCCTATTAATTAGCTTCATTTTTCTGCTTCTCTACACTAAATCATAACTCGATAAATGAACAACAAACTCTCCATACTGCTGCAATTTCTATTGGTTAACAATCGTCCAATACCAGCGCGACTCACACTAACCAACCAATCAAAGCACCACTACGTAAGCAATATTTCGACCAATACAAATGCAGCTCACAAGCATCGACCAATCACGGTTCTCTAAGCGCCCGCTATCTGACCAATGCCAGCGCAGCTTTTTCTGACATCAGTATTACTCCTTCTACTGACCCTCCCTTTACAAAATAATATGGCAATGTATTTTCTAGGTTTTTCTTAACCAAAATCTTGTTAATAACAACATAAAACAATGCTACCTTGTCTGTTCCACTAAATAAAGAGATAGTTTTTCACTTCAAAACGAGATTCTTTCACTTCAAGTAAAACAACGACCAGCGCTATTCTACACCCAAACAAGTTACAGGAGGACTTGGTACTCCTCTAGGGATACTAGCCAAAGAGTACTTTCACATGGAAAGAGGTCTTGGTACTCCTTTGGGGATGTAAGGCCAGAGTTTCGGAAGTGGACCCTTCACTATAACACACAAAAATCTACTCCCATACGAATAGTCCCTAATATAACACCTACAGCCTTTTGCTGTTCAGTATTATGACAACAGACAAAGTACTTCTCCAGTGTGATACGTTATCCACACTCTTCTTCTGCCTACTTCAGGCTAAAACATTATAATCATCCTGGGATCTCAGGTAACTCCGTACCCGCATTTCCAGACAACACAAAACAAAACACTAACTCTTCATGTTAGAAAACAAATAATCAATAATTAATAATTATTACCAAACTAATCAATAATTAACCATCCTCTGCTACCAAAAACTGATCCAGCATCAAATCAGGGGGTCGATAACACAACACATCAACAACGGGCCCAATACACACCCCACATAACCCGCTGAAAAGGACGCTGTATATTTTAAATATTCATGAGTTTATCAGGACTATAATGAACACTAATAACAATCAGCTGTTCATTATACAGGCTCGTGTCTAACACCCTAAATAAACTAACTGAGCCTGCATGACAACTTCTTTCCTCTGGTCGATGGACCAAAAGTTGAGAAGTTGATGGTAATAATAGTACTATCTATCTATCGATCTATCAATGTCACTAAATAACCACAAACTCAGGGAAAGGTTAATAGGTTTTATCACCAAATAATGTAAAAATAAGAGCTCAAACATGTACAGAATTACAGAGAGAAAAATGCATTAATCCCAGAGAAAGAGAACATACATCAATGCAAACAGTGTCAAACTCATATCAAATTGAATAAATGTACATGAAGGAGTGGATAGGCAAAGAGACAAAAGTTTCAGTGAGAAAATATATTTGCAAATTATTATGCAAAGTACTGTTCATTTAGCCAAATACTAACCTAGTAAAATAGAGGAAATACCACCCCCTGGCCACGGAGATAGTAAGGGGTCCCCTGAGACAGGTTCAGGGTACAAAGATTAAATCAAGATACGGGAAATCAGGAAACAGGAAAACAGGTAGGCCTCTAGCAGCAAACCGACGGACAGCGACCATCTCCCTCTACTCTCGAACAAAGCCTCCCTCTCTACACCCCCCTGGAGCACCCCAGTTATACCCTAAAGCCTACATGTCCAACCCACAGTAGTTGAAACGTTTACGAAAACTCAGTCTCTCATTGGCTGATTTGGAGGGTGTTCTATCACACCACCACAGTCATGATCATGTCTTTTTTGTGTTCTTTGTCTAATATTCTCCCATAACGCTTTATTCACACATTTCCTCGAGAAGGCAACATGTTTCCTTTTTAACATTTTTATTATTCAGCACTGCCGCTTTTGATGGAAGAAGTTTGTTCACTTCCTTTCATTCCCATGGTCATCTTTCCGTTTATTGGCAGACACGCAGCATTCTTTTCGAAGGACATCAACACTAGCCTCCGCCACTTCTCTCCTCTCCCTGTCCGAGCTCGATTTTCCAGTATTTTTCATTTTGGCTTGGTTTTAACCCTTAACATTCATGCAGAAATATAGGCCCATACCTTTTCTAAAATGAATGAGAACACAGACAATATTATTTTCCCGCAATGTACTTTTCACTGTTCACCTCCCACCATTGCACTAACCCAATGTTATGTTTTCTAGCAAAAGCATTATTGTGCAAAAGCAACGTTATTTTATTAATTTCAGAGGCAGGATGAGAAAATTCAGCCTTGTTTTTCATGCATTAGTCTTAGCATTAGTGCATGCATGCGCAAAGCATTTCCCAATATGTTCGTGTTGGTGCGTATTATTATCAGAGCACACTATTAGTAAACGTTACTGGGGCGTTAATTCGAGCAGGTTTTTATTTCGCAAAACCCTGCTCCATCAAAGCCCAGAACAGTGGGCAGTTTTCTTGAATTGGTGCAAAGAAACCATCAAAAATGGCAGGAAATCTCAGGTATGGGTATTGAAAGACATCTATTAGATCCAAATTGGTGTCCTGAGGGACAGGTTAGGGCTTATCCACCCAGTGTGCTACCTTCTTATTTGTTTCCCTAAATTACCAGTGAGAACTCAGTAGCAATAGAAAAGGAGGAGGGCATGCTAGACATTCTGAATTTTGCCAAAACAGCAGAAGCTACTGAGGTGCACCGGTGGATGCACCGGGGATGGATCAGGGCCTGCTAATGGGCTGACAGGCAGGGCACAGCAAATCTATTGTTTGTGAGGGCAGCGACTGGAGCAAGCGGCAGTAGGAGCCAGAGCAAGGACAAGATGAGAAGGCTCTATAACACACCTTTCCATGAAGAAGAGGCAGAGGAAGGTGGCAAGGCAGAGGACATGGAAGAAGAGACAGGAAAAACTAGAAGGGGTACATGTGGAAAACGAAAAACTGGGTGGGATGAGAACATGCAAGACAACAAGGGTATAAATATTGTTCAGGATGAAATGCTGATGGCAAATTTATCTAAAAAACATTGTCAAAGACAGAGTTGACATTATTGAAAAAAGGCTTGGGTTTCTGCCCTACATCCAATGTGAATCAATCATACTCAAACAAGGATTGATTTATATAAATATATACGGAAAGTAAAATTGGCAAAATCATTTGCCAAGATGAAGGACACCAACAAACAGGAAAGGAATACACATGTTGAAAAAATCTCATTGCCAGCAGAAGACCTTTCTATTTTGAACACTCTAGTTAATCTGGAATATAACATAATGGGTTTTAATGAAATACTGGAATCCGAAATCTTAAGTGTCGTACAGATTCATAAGCAGGTCTGAGTGATAAAAAATGAAATCTAAATTCTATCCAATTTTATCCCCTGGAAACAAAATAGATCTCTTTTATGAATTGGTTGTAAACGATCTGAAAGACATCAAGTTTAGTCACAAAAATGAATTTGACAAAAGGACACCTACTCCAGGCTCTCAGATCACTACAGGATGACACATCCATTGAAATCATAATGTTTGAGAAAGGCAGAAATATTGTAATCTTTGATAAAGAAGAGTGCATCAAAGAAGTGGAATGACAATTGGGCAATAGCGAGTGTTATCAAAGACTTAAAGAAAATCCCACGGATGACTTATCAGCTATCATAAAAGAGAAATTAGGGGAATGTTTGGAAATTAATCTGTTTGGCAAAGAGGAGAGGAAGTAGCTCACAGTTGATCATCCTGTTAAACAGTGGCGGCTCGCAGAGGGAGTGCTGCGAGGCGGTGAGGCGGGGTGGGGGAGGGGCAGGGTGGGGGGGTAGTGGAGTCGGACATATGACGGCCAGGAGTAAAGTAAGTAAATAAATAAATAAAACTATTTACCTTGCGCTTGCTGCATCGCCAACTCGGCGATGCAGCTTCCCCTCCCCCACCCCACCGCACCACCCTGCAGCACTCCCTCTGCGATCCGCCACTGCTGTTAAACCAACTATCTATTTCCAACCAAAGGTGCTCAACTATATGGGGAATTCCTCCGACTAAGGAGAAACTGTTGGGAGGAATCTGAATACAACAGTCATTGTCTGGAAATGAGTGTCAGACTTATGAAGAGAAAATACCCTAGAAAAATAATTAAAAACAGCAATGAAAGGGTAATGAAAATTGATAGACACCAAGTACTACAAAGAAAAGTGAAAAAAAGAGGACCCTCAGGTCAGATTGATAATAGAATTCTCATTGGAAGCAACTCAGATTAGAAGGATTCTTCAAAAGCATTGCAAAACTTTAATTGCAGGTCCAAATCTGGTTGCCATATTAGGAAACCATCCCAAGATAGCTTATAGGAAAGCAAAGAGTTTGAGGGACAAACTCACCCATAGCCATTTTATCCAAAAATTACTAAAAACAAACTGGTTGTGGAAGAATGGTTTTTGGAAATGTAAAAGCCTACAAGGTGGCCACAAACATTACTGCTCTTAAGAGGGCCATGGGATTCACAAGAAATATACAACATCTTTTCACATGTAAAATGAGATATGTGATATATATATTGGAATGCTCGTGTCACCTCAAGTACGTGGGGAGTACAACCTGCCAAATAAAAAAATGTATTTTAGAAACAATAAGGGCAATCAACAATCATGAAAGGAGTTATGCCATGGCAAAACATATGGAGATCACACATGACAGTGACTGGAAAAATAAACCATGACACATTTATCAGGTAGGCAGAGACGTGCAGTGCTGGATGGAAAAATGTTGAGATGATCCCTTCCCTCTGTTTTGAATATTACTGATACTCCTCAATCAGGGCCGGATTGGGTACCCAAGAGCAGGCTGGAAAAAATTCTCAAAGTAGCTCCGCTCCCTTCGTCTCCTTCCTTTGTCATTCTCTTTCCATCCATCTGTTTCTTCTCTCCTTCTTTACTCTCTCTGGGGCCGATTCACAGAACTAATCTGAGATATTCACAGAAGGCATTTAGTAGTAGTAAAGTTAGGACTCCTAACTTTACTACTACTAAACTGAGACAAAATCCTAACTTTATGACTTTCGGTATTCACAAGAGGCATTTAGTAGTAGTAAAGTTAGGATTCCTAACTTTACTACTACTAAATGCCTCCTGTGAATACCAAAAGTAGTAAGTTTAGGATTTTATCTCAGATTAGTTCTGTGAATCGGCCCCTCTGTCTCCTCTCACCCTCTACCTCTCTACCTACCTCTCTCTCTCTCATGATGCTCTTGTGGCGAGCTCAGGAAAGTGGAAGGGGCAGCGGCCATGGGCTTTCAAAACTTGCCACCAATGGCACCAGTTTAACAGGGAAATGCCTGATTAAATATACATAGTGTTTTTGTAATTTACTACTATAAAAAGCATATATATAAATATGTTAATACATTTATATGTATATATATATATATATACATATATAAAACATAAAAAATGTTAACAAATCAAATGCAAAACATGTAATAAATTATCAAACTAATTACATTCAAAATACAAAACATAAATTTACTAAAGATATTTTTTTAATTATATACATAAATTATACATAAACACAATAATATTAGATATATTAAACAATATTTAAAAAGTATTGAAGTCTGGGAATATTAGATATATTATTCCCACTCCAATCCGTGCAACAGTAGGGAAAGCATTGGAGTTTGGAGGGATAAAATGCACTATTCCCCCTCCAGTCTGTGCAACAGAATAGAAAAGCACTGGACTACAAGGGGATAAAATGTACTATTTCCACTCCAATCTGTGCAACAGTAGGGAAAGCGTGGGACTCCAGATGGGTAACATTTTCTATTCCCACTGCAATCTGTGTAGCAGATGAGAAAGAGTTGAATTCCGGAGGGGTAAAATGTACTATCCCTACTCCAGTCTGTGCAACAGTAAGGAAAAAGTTAGATTGCAGAGGGGCAACATTTACTGATCCCACTCCAGTGTGTGCAACAGTAGGAAAAGCGCTGGACTTCAGGGGGTAATATTTACTACTTCCACTCCAGACTGTGCAACAGTAGGAAAAACATTGGAGTTCAGAGGGGTCAAATTTACTATTCGCACTCCAGTCTGTGCAACAGTAGGGAAAGCATTGGACTCCAGAGGGGTAACATTTACTATTCCCACACTAGTCTGTGCAACAGTAGGGAAAGATTTGGCCTTCAAGAGGTAACATTTGCTATTCTCACTCCAATCTATGGTGCAGTAGGTAAGTGTTCGACTTCGGAGGGGTAAGATTTACTATTCCCACTCTAGTCTGTGCAACAGTAGGGAAAGTGCTTCACTTCAGAGGGGTAAAATGTACTATTCCCACTCTAATTAACCCCAAAGAAATTTACATATATAAATAAAAAAAACATTAAACAATTAACATTATTATGAAACAATTAGCTAATTAATTACCAATTTGAAAAACATTGGGCCATTATTTATTACTTAATTAACTTATCACACTGTACCCCACAAACCTAGCAGCCCAAACTTAAAATATAGCTAAAATAAATAAATGGAACACAATTAACGTAATTAATGACTAATTAAATATGAATTAAAACATTAATAATTAATTATAAATTAATCAATTAGTACATAATTAAGTAATTGATTAATTAATTAATAATTACCTTCCTACGCTATACCCCAACAAACCCAGCAAATTGCACCTACCAAATAACTTAAAAATATAATTGCTCCATAATTTAAATATTTAAACTCAATTAAATAATTAATTAACAATTAATAATGAATAGTTAAGTAATTATTACTTAATTAACTTCCCACCCTATACCCCTACAAAGCCAGCAGCCTGACACATAATATATAACTTAAAAAATGTAATTACACAACTAACATAATTAATAATAAATTAAATCATAAATAGTAAAGTAATATTAAATTATTGATAACAACACTAAATTAACGTCCCACCCAACAAACCTAGCAACCTGCTACAACAATATAAATTACTGTTAGACATTAAATAAAAATTATAAATCACATAAAATGACATACTATATTTAAAAATATTATTAAAAATTATGCAAACAATAATAACTCACAAAATTTATATATAAACTAACACAAAGGTAATTAAAAATGATATTTTTTGACAACTATATTGTGAAAATGATATTAATTACCTAAATAAGATCGATATTCTGGACAACAATATTGCTGCATTACAATATTTTTGTATCGCAATATTTTGTTTCCAATATTTCTGCAACCGATATTTAAAACTCAATCTTTTTTCCAAATACCAAATAAAGGGGCTGATTAGGAAGGCAGGTGGACTTACCTTCAAAAACGGAACCGCCCGACAGGCTGTTGGCGGTCCCGACAGAGGCATTATGATGCGACCGCCACCACAGCGGTCGCAATGCTTATACTTTGCATTGAGGCAGGTGCTGCTGGCTGCAGCACACGCCGCAATGCAAAATGGGGACACCTGACATATCCCTGCACTACATGGCAGGCACCATGCGGTGCCTGCCACATGGTGCAGGGTCATGTAGGGGGGCGAACATAGCAAAACCAAAGGGGATGATGGACGGAGTGTTGAACATTGCAAGCACTCACCCCCAGTCAACTGATCTGGGTTTAATCCATCATCATTCTTTAGCTCACTCCGCCACCCCAGTTCAGACATGGCCATATGCAAATCAGTCTGACCCTGTGCCTCATGGGAACAGTCCAGCCCGAACTGCCAAGCCATGTCTTCCCTGGACCGGAAACAAGCATCCCGGGACCGGTTTCTGGCTTACAGCCATCATCAGCCAGGCGTATCTAGAATCCAGTGGCAAAGTGAGCAAGGGACCCACGTCTGGGCATACCCTGCCAACTTAGGGCAAACATAGCAAAACCAAAGGGGATGATGGACGGAGTGTTGAACATTGCAAGCACTCACCCCCAGTCAACTGATCTGGGTTTAATCCGTCATCATTCTTTAGCTCACTCCTCCACCCCAGTTCAGACATGGCCATATGCAAATCAGTCTGACCCTGTGCCTCATGGGAACAGTCCAACCCGAACTGCCAAGCCATGTCTTCCCTGGACCGGAAACAAGCATCCTGGGACCGGTGTCTGGCTTACAGCCATCATCAGCAGGCGATCTTGAATCCAGTGGCAAAGTGAGCAAGGGACCCACGTCTGGGCATACCCTGCCAACTTAGGGCGAACATAGCAAAACCAAAGAGGATGATGGACGGAGTGTTGAACATTGCAAGCACTCACCCCCAGTCAACTGATCTGGGTTTAATCCATCATCATTCTTTAGCTCACTCCGCCACCCCAGTTCAGACATGGCCATATGCAAATCAGTCTGACCCTGTGCCTCATGGGAACAGTCCAGCCCGAACTGCCAAGCCATGTCTTCCCTGGACCGGAAACAAGCATCCTGGGTCCAGTTTCTGGCTTACAGCCATCATCAGCCGGGCTATCTTGAATCCAGTGGCAAAGTGAGCAAGGGACCCACGTCTGGGCATACCCTGCCAACTTAGGGCGAACATAGCAAAACCAAAGGGGATGATGGACGGAGTGTTGAACATTGCAAGCACTCACCACCAGTCAACTGATCTGGGTTTAATCCATCATCATTCTTTAGCTCACTCTGCCACCCCAGTTCAGACATGGCCATATGCAAATCAGTCTGACCCTGTGCCTCATGGGAACAGTCCAGCCCGAACTGCCAAGCCATGTCTTCCCTGGACCGGAAACAAGCATCCTGGGACCGGTTTCTGGCTTACAGCCATCATCAGCCAGGCGTATCTAGAATCCAGTGGCAAAGTGAGCAAGGGACCCACGTCTGGGCATACCCTGCCAACTTAGGGCGAACATAGCAAAACCAAAGAGGATGATGGACGGAGTGTTGAACATTGCAAGCACTCACCCCCAGTTAACTGATCTGGGTTTAATCCATCATCATTCTTTAGCTCACTCCGCCACCCCAGTTCAGACATGGCCATATGCAAATCAGTCTGACCCTGTGCCTCATGGGAACAGTCCAGCCCGAACTGCCAAGCCATGTCTTCCCTGGACCGGAAACAAGCATCCTGGGACCAGTTTCTGGCTTACAGCCATCATCAGCCGGGCTATCTTGAATCCAGTGGCAAAGTGAGCAAGGGACCCACGTCTGGGCATACCCTGCCAACTTAGGGCGAACATAGCAAAACCAAAGGGGATGATGGACGGAGTGTTGAACATTGCAAGCACTCACCACCAGTCAACTGATCTGGGTTTAATCCATTATCATTCTTTAGCTCACTCTGCCACCCCAGTTCAGACATGGCCATATGCAAATCAGTCTGACCCTGTGCCTCATGGGAACAGTCCAGCCCGAACTGCCAAGCCAGAACTGTAAGCCAGAAACCAGTCCCAGGATGCTTGTTTCCGGTCCAGGGAAGACATGGCTTGGCAGTTCGGGCTGGACTGTTCCCATGAGGCACAGGGTCAGACTGATTTGCATATGGCCATGTCTGAACTGGGGTGGCGGAGTGAGCCAAAGAATGATGATGGATTAAACCCAGATCAGTTGACTGGGGGTGAGTGCTTGCAATGTTCAACACTCCGTCCATCATCCCCTTCGGTTTTGCTCTGTTCGCCCTAAGTTGGCAGGGTATGCCCAGACGTGGGTCCCTTGCTCACTTTGCCACTGGATTCAAGATAGCCTGGCTGCTGATGGCTGTAAGCCAGAAACCGGTCCCAGGATGCTTGTTTCCGGTCCAGGGAAGACATGGCTTGGCAGTTCGGGCTGGACTGTTCCCATGAGGCACAGGGTCAGACTGATTTGCATATGGCCATGTCTGAACTGGGGTGGCGGAGTGAGCAAAGAATGATGATGGATTAAACCCAGATCAGTTGACTGGGGGTGAGTGCTTGCAATGTTCAACACTCCGTCCATCATCCCCTTTGGTTTTGCTATGTTCGCCCTAAGTTGGCAGGGTATGCCCAGACGTGGGTCCCTTGCTCACTTTGCCACTGGATTCAAGATAGTCTGGCTGATGACGGCTGTAAGCCAGAAACTGGTCCCAGGTTGCTTGTTTCCGGTCCAGGGAAGACATGGCTCGGCAGTTCGGGCTGGACTGTTCCCATGAGGCACAGGGTCAGACTGATTTGCATATGGCCATGTCTGAACTGGGGTCGCGGAGTGAGCTAAAGAATGATGATGGATTAAACCCAGATCAGTTGATTCGGGGTGAGTGCTTGCAATGTTCAACACTCCGTCCATCATCCCCTTTGGTTTTGTCATGTAGGGGGGCACCATAGGTCCCCCCCAACCCAAAGCTTAGGGCTAGGGGGTTAGTGGGACCCGTTACGGGCCCCCAAAGTCCCTTTCCACCTGCCTTTTCATGGCAGGTTATACGCCATGAAAAGGCAGGTGGACAGGAACATCATAATCTCTACGGCAGTGCCTGGTAGGCACCGCCACCATTGTAGGGACATGAGTCCCCTCCGATGCACCAGCGGGCTCAAGGAGCCCGTCGGATGCGTGGCGGTCGGTCTTTCCGACCGCCAACTATCCGCCCGCCATGGTAATATGCCGGGAAGATATCAGAGTTCCGATGGCGGTTGGACCACCACCATAATCAGCCCCCAAGTTAGCAAGATGGCTCAGTGAGTTGAAAAATCTGCCAGTCACGAGTCAGCCCTCTTTCCATCTGAGATCGGTAAACTGAGTACCGATAAATGCCATTGCAATTATTACCCAGACTTGCCTACTGCCCATGATGTCAGGAATAAGACAATCCAAGGAGGGGTCCAGCAAGTCACATCAGTTCCAAGTCATCCTGGTTAACAAGGTGTCCTTTGATTTGTGGTATCAGAACTCCTGTCACCTATTAAAATGGCACTGCAGTTGTTCTAGTTGGATTGAAATCCGGGGCATAGCTTCAGAGGGGGTGTTTGGGGTGTTACACCCCCTAGTAAATGTATTATTTAAAAAATAGTTGGGTACAGGAGCTTTCAGTCGGGTATGGTAAGGTGTCTGTCAGATTTCAACTGGGATTTTTAAATACTCAGACAAAAACACACACACCCGCACGTGTCTCATTTTTGAAGGTCTTAAAACATGTTTATAATTTACAAAATACTGTGCTTTAAGTACCCCCTCATGATCCAAACTCTTTCCCCTTTCCACTGGCCCTTAAACCCCCCTCAAGCGCTGCTTCTCACATAATGATTAACATTATATGCCAGCTTGATTGTTGGAAAATCTGAAGGCCACCCCCCCAGTCTTACTTACCAAGCTACGCCCCTGATTGAAATAGAGCTGTAGTAGCTGCCATTGGCAGGCAGTCATTATTACTTCTATATTCCAACAGGTAAGCAACCGCAGGGAGATGTTCAGTTGACAGGTACCCTGGTGAAATCAGAGAGCATGGCGATCCGCCGTGGAGGTGCACCTCAGAGGGAGAGGGGGCCTATCGAACCTATTGATACTGCTCTCTGAATTGCTCATAGACTACCTAATAGGGGCAGTTTTTGAGCAAGATATCAAGTGTATAGTGTTTTATAGCCAATATAGGCAACTTTGAGGCAACTTCTTCCTTCAATAGGAAGCAATTTAAGGAAATTAGATCTGCTGTGATGTTGTCATACTTTCTGTAGTCTGTGGTCAGCCTGGCAGTGGTATGCGTGGGCTAGATGGATTTTAGAGATTCTGATGTGGAGGGAGTTTTCATAGTCCGGGTTTGATAACACTAGAGATTAGTTTACGAACTTGGGGGCATGTTTACAAAAGAAGTAATGGAGTGCGGCGTCAGCCTTGTTGGCTTAACACTACCCTCCGCCACTTCTGAAATGCAGGGCTGCACCGTATTTACAAGAATACGGTGCAGCCCTGCGTTTCCCCCTGCACTGGCGCTAAATTTAGCAGCCTAGCGCCAATGCAGGCACCATAGTGCAAGGGTGCCTGCATTGAGGGGAAGGATTGTTTATGTGCAGGAAGGTGTCCCTTCCTGCACATAAACAATCTGAAAAGGCGTTTTGTAACTTTTTTGTAACTTCTATGTGTGCTGCTTTGTGCAGCACACATAGAAGTTGCAACTCGTCATATTTTTTTAATGATTATTTATGTTCAGGAAGGGACACCTTCCTGCACATAAACGATCAATGGAGTTTTGCTGTTTCTATGTGTGCTGCACAATGCAGCACATATAGAAACAGCAAAAACGAGGAGAAATGAAACATTTCTCCTCGTTTCGCCAGGGTGAGACCGGGTTTTCCCTGGTCTTAATTTTGGTGCTGCCTCATATTTATGCCACCCTTGTAAATCTGGGGCAGCGTCAAAATCAATGGGTGTTGCGGTGGAACGCCCACCACAACACCCATTGCTCACCCCTTTCACGTGGCTTAACACTGCCTTGTAAATGATGTGAAGCCCATATTGCCACAGGAACATCACTAAAAGTGACTTTCCTGTGGCGATAGGGACTCAAAGGAATTTTAGCGGGCACTTTGCCCCTTTAGCTATTGGATTAGTATGCACATTGTACAGTAATAGGTTTGCTATCTGGAACTGACATTCTTGTGCAGGAATGGAGTTATGTAGATGCTGGGGTGGTATTCATACAAATCTCTGAGGCATATTTACAAGCCCCTATCACCACCACAACCTCACTTTTCAGGACATTGTGGTGGCGATAGGGTCTTCGCCTTATTTACAACGCAGTGTTAAGCCACTTCCTGCACATTAACAATCATTTTGCATTGAGCAGCATCACATAGAAGTTACAAAACACCATTTAAAGATTGTTTATGTGCAGGAAGGGACACCTTCCTGCACATAAACAATCTTCCCCTGCAATGCAGACACCCTAGCACTATGGTGCAAGGGTGCATGCGTTGGTGCTAGGCAGCTAAATTTAGCACCAGCGCAGGGGGAAATGCATGGCTGCACCTTATTCTTGTAAATATGGTGCAGCCCTGCGTTTCTAAAGTGACGGAGCATGTCGTTAGCCTTCTTGGCTTAACGACACGCTTTGCCACTTTACTAGTAAATATGCCCCTCTGTTTCACAATATCCACTTAGTAAGACATGTTAGGTGTGATACTATACCACATGAACACCATCCATAAGAAGGCTAATAGTAAACATGGTCCTAATGTATTTTTGCAGCAATTTACATTTATATGTGCTATTCCTGGTTATCCGTCTTTTGTTATTAGAATATACTTTTAAATACTATTTCTTATCAAATAACAGGAGCTTTTATAATTTATTGTTATCGTTTGTGTAAATGTAGTTTTGTTTTTGTCAAAAATGAATGTAAAAACGTAAGCAGGTACAAAAAGCTCTGACTTAAAAAATGCAAAGCAATTTTATGCCAACACTCTTCCAAGCAATTTCCCGTCCTGATAGACTTTACTGATTGCACTGTGAAACATCAGAGAAATTGTGTCTCATTCGCGTATTTAATAATCCAATTTAAAAATCTGATTGACGTCAGCAATTTGTAAATAACCTTTCAAAAATTCCATTATTTCCTTTCTCAGGTTCACACTGACTGGTGGTATATAAGTCATCAAATTAGATAGCTTCACAGGTCATTGTGGCAATTATAGCTAGAAGCTCGACAGACCTGAATTCTGTTGAGCTCTGTTGCTTGCTACAGCATGCCACAGACAACATAAATGCAGTTATATAAAGACAACCTTCTAACAAGAAGGATTGGTAGATTCTGGTTTCACTATTTTTATTATGTTTATTAATGACAGTGATACATACATTAGAGCAGAGGTCTTCAACTGGTTGCTCAGGACCCACTAGTAGCACACCAATACCCTGGAAGTAGCTCGCTGAAGTGCAGTCCAGTCCTGTCCAGTTTATAATTCAGAGCATCTAGCCACATTGAAGAAGGAAGCGCTATGCACCTCCAGACTGTTGGAGTATCAGCCAGCCATACCAATGGCAGGGCCACTTTTTTAGACACAAACTAAGACAAGCCTGTGGTACTTGAAACATGACCACCAGCCTCCACTCTCAATTAAGCAAAATCACACATAGGGCCTGATTAAGAGTTTAGCGGTCTGACCACCCGAACACCGTGGCCGCTAGAAGACCGCAGCGCTGGCAGTCTTCCCACCACCCTATTACTAGTTGACTGCGGGGCCCGCGGTGAGACTGTGGCAGTCTTGCGGTGGTGCGCAATGGTTTACCATATCTATTGATGCTTGTGTGTCCATTTCAACTGCACATGTATCGAATGTACACATATGCATGATATATGTGGAAAAATACCACCTACCCATTGCCAGAGTCTAGCCCATATGAGGATCGTTCAGGCAATGGGTATATGGTACAAAAAGGACTTACCTGTATTTCGCCATAAACAGGGTCGTATTCTTTGGGTGAATGTGCTGTTGTGAAGGGGGGACCTACAGAAAGGGATCCACGTCAAACTCTGATGGGTAGAACAGGAGAGGGGTCAGTATGCACCCCAAATCTTTTGTTTCTGCAGACTCAAAGCTGGCAGTTTCACCACCACGGTCGGCTCGTCGGAAAACCAACTTGTAATGCGGACTGCTGTGTAACTCCTCTGTACCGCCCTACGACAGCTGCTTTTCCCCGACTGTGACCCCGGCTGTCTGCAGTGTGCTGGCCGTGTCAGCGGCTTAGCCGCAGTCTTTGCAATAGCAATCTGGCCATCTTGTTATAAGTCTGACTGCCGAGCTCACGGAGGTCAGACTGCGACCCTGTGTACGGCAGTTCACGGACCACCAAACTTGTAATAAAGCCCAGAAATTGGTCAATCTCTATCAGCCATACATTGTTTGAAAAAGGCAAGATGTTTGGAGTGTTTTTAACCAAAATTAAAAGGCCATCTTTGAAAGAAAAACATGTATTTTGAGAAAGTGATATGCTGATGTTTGAAAACAAAATGATTGCAAATCCAAAACATATTTAAAGCTACACATTTGAATGATAATTCACTCAATGTTGGGGAGATTTAGCTAATAGTATTGCCTTTGTGCTAGCGGACATTTGCTGCTTATGCTGTTATTTCATTAGTAATGTGGAGGTATTTTATAGTGATAAAGTTTTTCCCGACATTGCTATTGGGAACCCTGCCTTACCCGTTGGGGTGGTTGGTGTTCTATCACAGTACTGAGTTTTAAATATCATCCTATCAAAATATTAGAGCCAGAATATTGACAACCATTTTTCATGCTCCTGCCAGCTGGGAGCGGACTAAGGTCCTCATTACGATGTCGGTCGGAAAGCATTCCGACGACTCCTTGTCAAAATCCTTTCTGACCGACTCGGGTTCGGGGAGTCCGACTGACCGATTACGATGTTTTCGAACACCGTTCGGTAGGACTCCCATTGACTTCAATGAAAGCCTGTGTTCCGACCAACAACACAGGCTCCCATTGAAGAAAGGGGTGGTTGCAGAAAACTCTGCACCCTGTGGCGGTCACCTCATGGAGCCTGCCACACTACGCAAGGTTGTAAAGAGGGGTCCCATTGGTACCCCATGGGCCCAACTGGAGGCCTCCGGGTGAAGGGGGGCCCCCAAAGTCGGTTTTCGACAGCCGATCCATGTCGGACAAACCGAGTCGGAAAGGCTGTCCGAATCCGACATCGTAATATGTCGGTCAGAAACGCGGTCCATGGACCTGTACGATTCGGCTCCGACCAACTCAGTTTCTCTGAATGCCAATTGGAACTGATGGAGCAGGGTTTTTGCGAAAATAAAACCTGCTCGGATTGAACCCTCAGTAACATTTACTAACTATGTGCGGTGAAAAATTATACGAAGAGGCTTAACATGAGGGAAAATGCTACTGCGCAAGCACGTACTAAAGTACTAAGATTAGGCCGCAAATGCTTTTTGACTAACAAAAATAAAAAGGACTAATGCTGCTTATGTGCACGTTAATAACGTCTGCTATGGAAAAATAAATAACTAATGTGAGTTGCGCAGGGATTAGTGCAGCATTGGTTGGTGCGTAGAGAAAAAGCATTATAAGTGAATAATAATGTCTGTGTTTGTTTTCCTAGAAGCATGACTTTCTATTCTGCATGACAAGTAATGGGTTAAAGTACTGTCAGGATGAAATTTCGTTAAAATATTGGAAAATGAGCACGAAGAAGAGAGTGGAACATTATTTTGTCCTTCAAGTCCTGAGTGTCTGCCAAAATCAGTATGAAAGAACAATGCGACAAATAGAAGGAAGCTTCCTCTGCGGAGAGGCGCTCAGCGAGAAAGATATACAGTGATTGAAACATTTTGCAGGAGAAGAGGAAGAAAATTACAATAGTTTGGAATTGTATTTCCTCGGATGAAAACATAGGTCATAGATTAATTGAAAACAAAAGGACATTTAGAGAGGCTGTCATGCTGAAAGTGGTGTGACCATACCAATCAAATGTGAAGAAAACCTGTATTTTGTTACATGTGAGGGTTGGACTTTTGGATTTTAGGGTATAATTGAGGTGACTAATGGGAGGGGTTAAGGGTGTCTGACTAGATAGCTTGGTAGGAGATCGTCTCTGTCGTCGGTTTGCTGTCTTGTTCCTGATTCCTGACTTAGTCTTTGCCTCTTCAAACGTCTTGAGGGGCCTTGCTGCTCTCATGGCCAAAGAGTAGATTTCCTATTTCCTATTTGGGTTAATATAGACTGAAATCTGAATTTGCATATTCATTTGCAAATGTATTTTGTCTCTGAATCTTTTGTCTCTTCTCCTATCCACTCCTCTATGCATTGTCATTGATTTGAATTTGCCATTTCCTCTTCTGATTTTGTTCTCCTTGTGACGATCTATGATTTGTGCTGTATGATTTGTATAATGAGCATTATTTTCACATTATTTAGATAAACATTATAAAATTACAAATGAGTCTGTCTTTATTAGTAGTGATTCATTATTGTGATTTGGTTTGCTAAAAATAATCAACAATATAAAGATTGCATCGCCAATTTTGGTATATTAGGGATGAACGTGCAAATTTGGAGTTTGGTAAGTTTGGTATAGTTTTGGAAATATACTGAACTCAGCAAGAAGGGACTTATGTTTTGTTGGGTAATGGAAATTGGGCCTAGTCTTTGGAAAATACAAGTTCTGAATCGCTGGATCAGTTTTGGTAGCAGAAATTGATGGTTATTTTGGTTATTTTGGCAAATTAATGATTAGTTTATTGAATTTTAAGGTTTTGATTACTAATACGAAAAGTTAGTGTCTTTGTTTTTATGTAGTCTGGAAGTACAGGTACGGAGTTGCCTAAGATCCCGGGATGCTAATTTAAGCCGTTGTGGCATAGTCATAGTGTGGAGAAATACTACACTGGAAGTCATAGTGTGAAGAAATATCACACTGGAAGTTCTTTGTCTGTTGTTGTAATATCGAACAGTGAAAGGCTGTTGATGTTATTTTAGGGACTTACTCTGTTGTAAGGAGAGTGTATGAAATAGTGGAAAGTCCGCTTCCGAAACTCTGGCCTTATCCCCAAATGAGTACCAAGACCTCTTTTAATAAAAAGTCCTCTTTGAACTTTGGCCTTATCCCTAGAGGAGTACCAAGACCTCTTTTCACTTGTTTGGGAGTAGAGTAACGCTGATCGTTATTTTACTGGAAGTAAAAGGAATCTATTGAAGTAATTGAACTATCTCTTTATTAGTGGAGCAGACAAAGGCGCTGTTTTGTGTTGTTTCTAATAACTTTGTTTTACATTGCTGTAATATTTTATTTAGCAGGAGTTATACTGACATCACAAGAGCCGCGCTGGCATTGGTCAGAATAGCAGGTGTGTATTGTGCTGTGATTGGTTAGTTGGTGTGACTCGGCTGGTATTGGACAAACGTGAGCCAAGAGAGTAAGTGGAATTATGGAAGGATTTTCTTAATTTTCCGAAAAAGTTAGAGGCTGAGAGAAAAGAGGGCTGAAAATGAAGTTGATTAAAGCAATTCAAGATTTCTTTAAAAAGGACAAACCGATTGTGATTAGAGAGGGAATTCCTGTACCACCTCCAAGATCGCCTGCTTCCTTTATGATGTTAGAACGTGGATATCATATGTGTACATGGTTGGAGAACTGGGTAAAATATACAGAAGATGATGGAGTGTTAGTTTCCCAGAGTATGGTACATTTAATGTGAAAACTTTGGAGAATCTGAGGAGACGAATGAATTCTTTAAAACCAAATCCTAGACCTATGCAGTATGGGGCGCTTGAAGAATGGGAGCATGAAGGGTACAGAAGGGAGAGAGACAGGAATGGATTGAAATACAAGAATACGATGAGATGGTTTTCAGAGGCTAAGTGGGATGCTCAAATGAGAAGATGGAGGAGAGATGTAATTCTGGATGGATTATATCCACTAATGGTTGCTGAGGATCAGGCTGGTGGAAAATGTAAGGAGAAAAAGAATAATATTGAAACTTCAGAATTAGATATGGATCCGAATGAAATTGATGATGAGCTATTAGAAGAGATGTTATTGAAAAGACCTCCACCGTATCAGGAGAGCCCGGTTGGGACTACTCCAAGTGCACCGTTAATTGAAATAGAAATTCCTCAAAATCCACAGGTTTCACAGGTTACTCGAATATCACAGGAAAAAGAGATTGAGATGCTTAATAGAGCAAAACAAGAATTGACTCAGAAAATTAATCAGATGAGTTTAAATGCGGAAGCATTGTCAGTTCCAGTTACGATTGGTCCTATAGTTCCATTGTATAGTGAGGGTCAAAATATTTCAAGAGTACATGCATTGACAGTTCTGGTGGATAATGTTAGATGTTAGTGGGACAGAGTCAAATGAGGCTAGTATGTCATTAATTGATCTTCCAGTAAATGGAAATGTAACTGAAATGCCAAGAAGAAATATTCAGATAGATCCTAGAAAGTTATTGACGAATGCAAGGGAAACAACTTCGATATCAGGGGGTTCTGGTTCAGTGGGACCTTCGCTGGAGGAATTGGATGAATGGATAAGAGGAATGGCATCTAGTAAATCTAAACCAAGTATAGATTTAGGGAAATTGAAAGTAGATTTGGAAGAAATGATTATTGGTACAATCAGTCCAGAACGATTGAGTAAATATCAGGATGAAGAGTTGTTATTTTTGTGTAAGGACATTACATTGAAAGCGAAAGATTTGCATGAGAAATTGGCAGAAGCTGCACAAGAATATGGTGGGGAAATAGAGAAGTCAAAAGCTTTGCGAAAGATGTACAGATTGGATTTCAGTGGTAAAGACTTGGAGAGTTTGAATGCTTCTGGAAAACGATTGCAAATAAAGGAGTTGATAAATACTCTGTAAAGATGGGGTGATGTGGAACGTTGGAAGGGAAGATGGTCGAGAAAGAAAGAAGAAGCGCTTATGAATAAGGGTGTGACTGCTTCTCCCTTATTTCCGTTGAAGGAGACAGAGTCTGCTGAAATGATATATCTAATGAGAGAAGTTCTGGGTGGTGGATATGTTCATATCCCTTGGACAAGACAGGATATATTGTCTTTCACAAATGAGTTTCCCAGATTGAGAGAAAAGCCTGTTGAATGGTACAAACAGGTAGAGAGGTTTGTAAAGGTTTCAAAAGTATTGTTGAAAGATTTGGATGGTCTATTTGATATTGTGGTTCCAGCTGATTTATGGGCTGAGTGTAAGATTGCAGTTGATTGGCCAAAAGATGAATATCCTAGAGATGTTAAAACAGGAGCACCTTCGGAAGAGGTAATGAAAAAATATAATTAAGTGATTACATATTCAAAGAGTAAAATTTCTCCAAAAGAAACAGATTGGGTTAAGATTGACAGGACGACACAGGAATCAAAAGAATCGGTGCATGCCTATTATGAGAGGTTGTTACAGGTGTTCAAACAGTATAGTGGTTTTGAAAGCATTACTGACAAGGATATGGGACATTTTGTCTATAAGTTTGTGTTTGGATTGAAAACGGAGATTAGCAATATGATTCAGCAACATTTGATTTGTTGGCAGAACAAGACAGTGGATGAAATTTTGAGGTATGCAAAATATTGTAGTGACGATATTGAATCGAGACATAAGAAATTGAAAGAAAAAGTATTGTGGGCACAGGTGAAAGTGGCACAACAGAATAATGGGAATTTTGTTGATGGATCGCAAGCAGGTTATCAAATGAAAGGACAGAATCAGAGTTTTCAAAATAGTCAGGTACCAATGAATGTTGTACCGAATGGGGTTGTTCAAGTGCAGTTACCGGGAAAAGGTAGAGGCAAGGGTAATAAGGAAGAAATGAAAAAGAAATGTATGTGTCATGGATGTGGCCAATTGGGACATTGGAGGAACGAGTGTAAGTCTTTGATAAGAAATAATGGGATGGTTCAAAATTTCAATCAACAGATGCAGAATGAGGTGGTTGTGAATCAATAACAACAGCAACAGTTAGTTACACCACAGGTACAACAGGTACAAGTGCCTCAAGCACCTATGCCAAATAATGTGAATGCTCAAGTGCAGAGATACAGTGCGGATGCTGGTTTTCACATGGGTGAACAGGTTAGTAAGAATCAAAATGTACAAATGGTTTCGCAATATTGGTTGCAATGTTCTGAGAGTGATTCGGATTCATCTCAATGACGGTGCCTGAGGGGGGAGCAAGAGTGCGTGCTTGGCGCATCTCTAGTGGTAGATCAGTCAGGTCCTTTTGTGGATGGGAAGGTGGAAGGTAATGATATTACATTCCTTGTGGATACTGGCGCTACCCATTCTACTGTGAGAACAGCGGAAATTCCAAACCTACCCCTCTCGGGAGAAACTATTCAAGTTGTAGGAGTCTCAAATAGACATATTAAGACGCCAGTGACCAAACCAATGGAGGTTCATATTGGAAAATTCAAAGATTTGCATCGGTTTGTAGTGTGTGACTCGAGTCCAGTGAATCTTTTAGGTAGAGACTTGTTGTGAAAAATGAATTGCGCCATTTATTGTACACCGGATGGTATTGCGTTCCAAACACCAGATGAGGATGTTGCTTTTAAGATGATGTTAGCAAAGCAAGGGACAGAGGTGAATGATTTGTACCCTATGCTTACGATGAGTGATTTGCCCGTTGAATTAAGAGATACGTTGTCAGCTGATGTGTGGGATCTTTCAGGAAAAGACATTGGATTAATGAAAGTTGTTGATCCTATCCAGATTATGGTTAAGCAAGGTGCAGAATTCCCGAAAACACCACAGTATAAAATGAGTCCTGAGACTATAGAGGGAGTTACTCCAGTAATTGAGCAAATGACTGAACAAGGTATTTTGAGAGAAACACTAGGGAGTCCTTGTAATTCACCTATCATGGGAATTAAGAAACCGAGTGGGAAGTACAGGATTGTACAAGATTTGCGCAAAGTTAATAAGATTGTGGTACCTTGTTGTCCAATAGTGCCTAATCCAGCAGTGATTCTTTACCAAATTCCTTGTGACGCGGAGTGGTTCACGGTGATTGATTTGTGTCAAGCGTTTTTCTCGATACCCTTACATCCGGATAGCCAATATCTTTTTGCTTTCCGGTTCGGAGACCGTGTTTTGGCATGGTGCCGAGTTCCTCAAGGGTATAGGGAGAGTCCTTCAATTTTCAATCAAATTCTGAAAAAGTGTCTGGAGTCATTGGTAATGCCAGAGGACTCAGTGTTGGTGCAATACATCGATGATCTATTGGTGGCATCAAAGACACGAGAGGCATGTGTGATGGATACAATTGCTCTACTGAACCATTTGGCAGTAGGTGGGCATTTAGTGGCACCAGCAAAATTACAATTTTGTCAAAAAGAAGTTCAATATTTGGGACACAAAATTGAGAGAGGAGTCAGAAAAGTATCACAAGATCGAATTGCTGTGATCTTGCAAATGGGACCTCCAAAGACACAGAAAGAAGTTCGAATGCTTTTGGGTAACGGTTGGTAGGCAATGGATTAGTGGATTTTCTTTGATAACAGAGCCATTACAGAGATTGACTCACAAAGATGTAGTCGATCCAATTCAATTGGATGAAGAAAGTATGAAGGCTTTTATGGAATTGCGAGATAGTATATGTCGCGCACCTGCATTGGGAATGCCAGATTATGGTAAAGAATTTGCATTGTTCTGTTGTGAGAGAGATGGGTGTGCGCTTTCAGTTCTGACACAAACACACGGAATGGCATGTCGACCAGTGGCATATTTTTCTGCTACTTTAGATTCGGTGGCTGCAGCGTTACCAGGTTGTTTGAAAGCAGTGGCTGCAACATGTGTGAGTTTGGAACAAAGTGAGTCGATTGTAATGGGACATCCAGTGAAAGTGTATGTGTCACATTCTGTTGAGATTTTGCTGACTCGTACCAGGACTCAGCACATGACAAGTAGTCGTTTGACTAGATATGAAAGGGTGATCCTGGGTGCTGAAAATGTGACAGTAACGAGATGCACTACATTGAACCCAGCAACCTTGTTGCCGAGTTCAAGTTGTGAAGAAGTGAAAGATAAAGCACACCATGATTGTTTGGATGTGACAGAATTGTGTACGAAGCCAAGGCCTGACATAAAAGATGTACCGTTATCAGAGTCAGATTGTGTGTTGTTTGTCGATGGTTCCTGTCTGAGAGATGAAAAAGGTGTTCTGCGTGCTTCGTATACTGTATGTACAGTGGCCATGGTTCCTGAAGCATCTTGTTTAAGAGGGATAAATTCAGCCCAAATTTCTGAGTTGGTCGCTTTGACCAGGGCTTGCATAATTGGCAAAAATCTGAGAAAAACCATATTTACGGACAGTCAATATGGTTTTGGGGTGGTGCATGACTTTGGTCAATTGTGGATGCAACGTGGATTCCTGACTTCTTCGGGATCACCGATTCGGAATAGTAAAGATGTAAAAGAATTATTGAATGCACTACAATTGCCCAAGGAGATTGCAGTGGTCAAATGTCCGGCACATAGATCAGGAAATGACTATGTGACCAGTGGAAACAGATACGCTGACCAAGTGGCTCGTTTCTGTGCATAAAATTCAGTCTCGAATAACACAGGATCAGAGAAAAAGAATACAGATTGTCACTTGATGTTCTCTACTATTGAAATGTGGGATGAAATTAGACAAATGCAGGAAGAAGCCAGTGATGAGGAAAAAGAACTTTGGATTAAATCAGGCTCTAAAAAGAGATCAGATGATGAAATATGGGTGTATACAGATGACAGAGTAGTGATGCCAGATTGTCTACTGTCGCAAATGGCCAGAATGTACCATGGAATTACACATGTGGGAAGAGATACCATGATCAGACTCTTTAAGCAGTCATGGTATAACCCCAAGTTTAGGGTTATTGCAGAGAGTCTGTGCCAAAGGTGCGTAGTGTGTCAGCAACAAAATCCAGGCAGAAAAACAGTTGTTAGTTGGGGCCGAATTGGAAAAGCAGCTGGAACTTTTACTAGGTTGCAGGCAGACTTCATAGAGCTTCCTCCTTGCAATGGACTGAAATATGTGTTGGTTGTTGTTTGTTTGTTTTCTCGTTGGGTAGAAGCTTATCCGACAAGAAGAAGTGATAGTTTAACAGTTGCTAAATTGCTTTTGAGAGAAATAATTCCTAGATTTGGATTTCCAGTCTCTTTAGAAACAGATAGAGGTACTCATTTTAATAATTAAATAATTTGGATGATTTGCCCAGCATTACAAATTGAGCAAAAGCTGCATTGTGCCTATCGACCAGAAGCGGCAGGTGTGGTCGAGCAGATTAACGGCACTATTAAGTCCAGACTGTCAAAAGTGTGGGCATCGACAACACTGAAATGGCCAGATGCTTTACCCTTGGTGTTAATGAGTTTGAGAAGCATTCCTGATAAAAAGACTGGATTATCCTCTCACGAAATTATTATGGGGAGAGCAATGAGACAGCCGATTGTACCAGCAAATCAACTAATGAATATTACTGATGATCTAGTACTTGATTATTGCAAATGATTGGCTGATGTGGTGCGTTCTGTGTCTCAAAAACAAAAAGAGGGAGTGTCCCCAGGACTCAGCGTCCTAGTGGTTTGGGAAAAATAGAGAGCGATAGTAAAGAAAGAATTCTTTCTTTATTTAAGAAACCCCTCACTCACCAACCTAGTTGGTGACATGCTTCATCATCGGGGTCCACCCAAGTAGCCGAGTGCCACTTGGGTGTGCTTCAACGCCTGAACTACAGCGGAGCTGGTTTTTTGAGTAATGTGAAGAAAATGTGTGAGTGGATTAAAATTGTCTTTGTTGTATTCCCTAAGATTTTTATTTGGAGCAACGAGACAAAATTTAAAACCAAGTGAGATACTTAAAATGGCTCTATTGACCAAAAATTATCGGTGTTTAAGTGAAAAGATTATCGGTCAACATGTTTCAACCTTTTACGGTTAGGCAACGTTACAGCCTTCAGTGAAGGAGGGAAAAAGAAAATATTAGGAAATATTAGGAAACTAATTGTAGTTTCGCCCCATGGAGACCGTGGGGGGGCTGGTTATAGATGCATTAACCTATAACTGTGGAGCCCGCCGGAGAACCTGCAGTGTGGCCTCACGGAATCCCGAGGATTTTCTTTTTCCCTCCTTCACTGAAGGCCGTAACGTTGCCTAACCGTAAGTACACGGTCTGGCGAATTGCGGAACCAGGGACGGGTGCGCCTTAGCGTGCGCAGACCTCCCGGTTCACACATTTGGTCCTGACGAAAACCTTGTACTAACATTAAAAGGTTGAAACATGTTGACCGATAATCTTTTCACTTAAACACCGATACTTTTTGGTCAATAGAGCCATTTTAAGTATCTCACTTGGTTTTAAATTTTGTCTTGTTGCTCCAAATAAAAATCTTAGGGAATACAACAAAGACAATTTTAATCCACTCACACATTTTCTTCACATTACTCAAAAAACCAGCTCCGCTGTAGTTCAGGCGTTGAAGCACACCCAAGTGGCACTCGGCTACTTGGGTGGACCCCGATGATGAAGCATGTCACCAACTAGGTTGGTGAGTGAGGGGTTTCTTAAATAAAGAAAGAATTCTTTCTTTACTATCGCTCTCTATTTTTCCCAAACCACTAGGACGCTGAGTCCTGGGGACACTCCCTCTTTTTGTTTTTGATATATTGACCTTAGGGGACTGGGAGTTTGTTCCCAACGAATAACTCTTACTCTCTCTTTGTTTAGCGGAGGCGTTCTGTGTCTCATCAGGTTGGAGAAATTGCAACCACAATACAGCAGGAGCAAGCATATGATTTAAGTCCAGGTGAGTGGATCCTGGTGAAGAAGCATGTGAGAAAGTCGTGTTTGAAACCTAGATGGCATGGCCATTACCAAACCATATTGGTAACGACGACAGCAGTAAAGTGTGGTGGCTTGCCGAATTGGATACATGCAAGTCATACAAGAAGAGTCCCAAGTCCACTTGAAAGACAAGAAGAAGAGCAGCAACTGGTGGAGATATCGGAGAGACGGGAAGAGCCAGAAGCTGAAGAACCTGAAGCTGCAGAGTCTGAAGCTACCGACTTTGAAAGTGTTGAACACGTACTTGAACAAGGAAAAAGTTGAATAAAGTGGGCACCAGCTACTGGGTCTCATAAGACTGCTGTTGAAGGGGACAAAGGAGAAGTTTTAAGTGAAAGCAAAGAGCAAGAGAAACAGAGAAAAGGACTGAATAAAAGAGCTTGCGAACTTGACACAGATGCAGAAGAAGCAGCTCAAGTAAAGAAAGCAAGAAAAAGTGATGTGTGGCCAGAAGGAGTGAAAAGACTGAAATACACTGTAAAACAAAGATCACCTGACCCGATAATTGAAGTTCCAGATCAGACTGAGCAAAGTGAGTCTGAAGAAGAATCAGTTCGTAAAACAGAAAGAATAAGAGTCCCAAACAAAAAATACACAACTCCAGAATGGACATATGTGGTGTTGGAAGAAATTGAAAAAACAGATCAGATCAAAGAAGACGTTGGTGCAGAGCAAAGTGAAGGAGACGGTTTTTACCACCTTAAAGAACCGTACAAAATAAGGTGAAAAATCAGAAAAAGAAAATTCATTGAAAGATTTACAGAAAATAGAAGCAGAAGATCTGAAGAAGAAGATAAAAAAAAAAAAAAGAAAAAGAGGGGGTAAAGAAGAAAGCCATAAAGTGTGAGGATACGCTACTTTGGATAGATATTTTTATAGATTAGATTTTTAGATATTTTTTTTAGATTAGACTTTTGAGTTTTTCTTAGTTTTTAATTTTTTTTTTATAATTGATAGAAATTTTTACTAGAAATGGCAAATACAGCAGAGACTGGACATCAAAATCGTAATTTTAAACGTAATGTATTAATGCTTGCTTATTTAGAATTTTTCTACTAATGTTGGTATGGTTAACATTAATTGTTATTGTGCCTGTCTTAATGGTAACTAATCATAGGAATAACACTAATACTAATGGTGTGATAAGTGATAAAGTAGATACTAAAGATTCTGAAGAAGATTCACATACTAAATTTGAAAAGATGAAGGATGACAGCATCTATCATGATGATAAATCAATTAATGATTTCTCGTTAAATGTTTTCACCAAATTACTTTATGAGTATGTGGATGTAATGGATGCGAGAGATTGTTATGTGTGCATGCAATTACCGTCGTCTGTCTCAGAGGGGGTGACTTACCATCACCTACCTTTAACATATGGTGTGTCTTGTAGTGTATTAACAAGCCTCTTTTACGAGAGGGGAAGCCTCCAATATTATTACTCTAACATAGATTTTGTGTTTTCAGAAATTCCTATTAGAAAGAATATGAATAGAATAAATAGTGCTAAAAATGCAGAATATATGGGAGAATTCTTTCATTCAACACAAACAATAGATACAGTATATGCACATAGACATAATTTAACTTGTAGATTACGATTTGAAGAAATAGAATTCATTAACATGGTTGAGGATAGAAGTCAAGATTTACAAAGAAAAGCTGCTGAGCAAAAGTCTCATGTACCTCCATGGGCTTTCAGAGAAGGAGATTACAAGAAAGGCGAGACTTACGCTGCCATGACCCTAGACTGGTATCATAAAGGGAAGCTTTGCTTGCTTAGACAAAAGACTGATTATAATAATTATTTCATTGGTTCTAGTGAATGTGACCATACCTTCCTAATTACGGGAGGATGGGGAATAAAAGGAGGAACTGATCCTGTCTTTCCAGGAATTTATTATGTGTGTGGAAAGAACGCCTATTATAGGTTGCCTGCACATTGGTATGGGTGTTGTTATTTAGCCATAGTATTTCCGAAAATTTATCACATGGATAAGAATAATAGAATGGACTAATACACAATAAAAGAGCACGTTTTTCAGAAATAATTGGGGATGTTTTTGGAGCACTGATACCTTCAGTTGGAGTTATTCTGAATTCACACAAAATTAGAAAATTGTCCACAGTGGTTGATCGTTTATCAACACACAGCAGGTGGGTTTTTAATGGTTGATACTGAGATGGTTGCAATTAGATCAATGGTTTTGCAAAATCGACTTGCCCTTGATGTATTATTGGCTAAAGAGGGTGGAGTCTGCAATATGTTGAAAATACAACAATGTTGCACTTATATCCCAGACAAGAGTAAGAGTCTTGAGGGGTATATTAAGAATATTATGAATCTTCATCAAGATTTGTCTGAATTGAAGGTTGATGGTGCTTGGGAGAAACTTGGTAAGAGTTTCTCTTCTGTGGGTAATTGGTTCACTACTTTTGGAAACAGTGTATTAGGGAAAATATTAACACCAATTATTGCATTAGCTACAGCAATACTAATGATTCTTCTGATCTATAAGTGTTGTAGATGTAAAAGAGAAACATATGAAAATAAACGAAAGGCAAGAAAGAGAAAGAGAGAAGAGATAGAATTAGAAGATATGAAAGGAAATTACTATGAAGTAATGAAGGATTTAGATTAAATAATGATAAAACGGGAGAGAACATCTGCTTTCTAATAAGTGACAATCTGTATTGGTGGGTATTTTGGTGATGGCTTAAAATGCCATCAAAGGGGGGATTGATAGAGCAGGGTTTTCGCGCAAATAAAACCGGCTCGGATTGAATCCTCAGTAACATTTACTAACTGTGTGCGGTGAAAAATTATACAAAGAGGCTTAACATGAGGGAAAATGCTACTGCGCAAGCGCGTACTATAATAATAATAATGTGTGAGTATCAAGGACCCCCTGTATATATAAATTTACTATTCCTAGGACAGGGTAAACAACCAAGAGAATATATCGTTCCTAGGTAATAGACAAATAAAATCACAATAAATGTAATTAACACTGTAAAGACAATGAGGACAGATAAGAATAAAAATTGAGTAAAAACTAGAATTATTTATTTAATTAATATTCATATATATGAATCAAGGATAACAAAAAAAGATCAAATTATAAATGACATATACAATTTAGTAACATAATACAATCATTAAAGTGCAAATCAAGTTTTATAAAATACAAAATACATATAAAAATTCAAAGTGGCAATAAATGAATCTTCGACGTGCGTTTCGGCGCACGTAGCGCCTTCGTCAGGAGAAGCCACAACAACTGAAAAACTGATACGACTTGATGGAGATGAACGAGATTTGAGTCACTTGTTATTTAGTTATGCGATGAGACAACATCAAGAAATTAAAATACGTGAGAGCATATAATTCTCTCAACGTGTAGGACAGAACTCCTAGGATGTTGTTTTTTTTTAAAATCTTTTTTTCAAAAAGCATAAAATGAGCGGACCTTACTTTATATGTAATTGGGCAATGGTCACGTCTTGTATAAAAAGTGATCCTTAAGTCTGCCCGTTTTGTATATGGATACAGCCGCGCGTGATAAGTCCAGCGTTTCGTCGACCGAGATTTCTTGATGTTGTCTCATCGCATAACTAAATAACGAGTGACTCAAATCTCGTTCATCTCCATCAAGTCGTATCAGTTTTTCAGTTGTTGTGGCTTCTCCTGACGAAGGCGCTACGTGCGCCGAAACGCTCGTCGAAGATTCATTTATTGCCACTTTGAATTTGTATATGTATTTTGTATTTTATAAAACTTGATTTGCACTTTAATGATTGTATTTTGTTACTAAATTGTATATGTCATTTATAATTTGATCTTTTTTTGTTATCCTTGATTCATATATATGAATATTAATTAAATAAATAATTCTAGTTTTTATTCAATTTTTATTCTTTTCTGTCTTCATTGTCTTTACAGTGTTAATTATATTTATTGTGATTTTATTTGTCTATTACCTAGGAACGATATATTCTCTTGGCTATAATAATAATAATACAGTCATTTATTGAGCGCGAACAGCTACCTCCTAGGAGGTGTCCCAGCGCTAAAGCGACAAGTGACACACGGGAGACAGACAGCGATCAAGAAAAATCTAATTAAGCCAAGTTAAAAAGCCAAGTTTTGACTGCCTTCCTAAATTGTGTTTCAGAAGATATCTGACGCAGGGAGTTAGGAAGGGAATTCCACAATTTAGACGCCCCAAACACGAAAGATCTGCCCCCCAGCCGAGTTTTCTTCACTCGAGGAGTGCAAAGTAATTTCTGGGAGCAAGATCTCAGAACACGCGACTGCGTGTAAACACCTAGCCTCTGTTTCAGATACGAAGGGCACGATCCGTGAAATGCCCGAAATGCAAGGGTCAAGGCCTTGAATTTGATTCTCTTGGCTACCGGAAGCCAATGTAGTTCTCTAATATGCGGAGAGATGTGTTGCCGAAAAGGAACATGTTTGATTAATCTCACAGCCGCATTTTGGACCATTTGGAGTTTCTTTACAAGGTAGGCCGGTAAGCCGGTATAGAGGCCATTTGCGTAGTCCAAGCGGGCAGTTACTGTGGCATGGATTACGGTCCTGCGGCAGCTCTCCGGCAGCAGATGTATAAATTTCCGCAGGTTTCTCAGGCTGCTGAAGCAGGCAGCTGTGACCTGCTGAATTTGGGCGGAAAAGGATAAATCATCCTGCCATTTTACACCCAGATTTTTAGCATAGCACGCTGGAAAGTACTAAGAGTAGGCCGCAAATGTTTTTTGACTAACAAAAATAAAAAGGACTAATGCTGCTTATGTGCACGTTATTAACGTCTGCTAGGGAAAAATAAATAACTAATGTGAGTTGTGCAGGGATTAGTGCAGCATTGGGTTGGTGCGTAGAGAAAAAGCATTATAAGTGAATAATAATGTCTGTGTTTGTTTTTCTAGAAGCATGACTTTCTATTCTGAATGACAAGTAATGGGCTAAAGTAGTGTCAGGATGAAATTTCGTTAAAATATTGGAAAATGAGCACAAAGAAGAGAGTGGAACATTATTTTGTCCTTCAAGTCCTGAGTGTCTGCTAAAATCAGTATGAAAGTACAATGCGACAAATAGAAGGAAGCTTCCTCTGCGGAGAGGTGCTCAGTGAGAAAGATATACAGTGATTGAAACATTTTGCCGGAGAAGAGGAAGAAAATGACGATAGTTTGGAATTGTATTTCCTGGGGTGAAAGCATAGGTCATAGATTTAATGAAAAACAAAAGGACATTTAGAGAGGCTGTCATGCTGAAAGTGGTGTGACCATACACCCCCTTCCTTAACCAATCAAATGTGAAGAAAACCTGTACTTTGTTACATGTGAGGGTTGGACATTTGGGTTTTAGGGTATAATTGAGGTGACTAATGGGAGGGTTTAAGGGTGTCTGACTAGATTGCTTGGTGGGAGATCGTGTGTCGTCGGTTTGCTGTCCTGTTCCTGTTTACTGATTCCTGACTTAGTCTTTGCCTCTTCAAATCTTCTTGAGGGGCCTTGCTGCCTTCATGGCCAGAGAGTAGATTTCCTATTTCCTATTTGGGTTAGTATAAACTGAAATCTGAATTTGCATATTCATTTGCAAATGTATTTTGTCTCTGAATCTTTTGTCTATTCTCCTATCCACTCCTCTATGCATTGTCATTGATTTGAATTTGTCATTTCCTCTTCTGATTTTGTTCTCCTTGTGACGATCTATGATTCGTGCTTATGATTTGTATAATGAGCATTATTTTCACATTATTTAGATAAACGTTATAAAATTACAAATGAGTCTGCCTTTATTAGGAGTGATTCATTACTGTGATTTGGTTTGCCAAAAATAATCAACAATATAAAGATTGCATCGCCAATTTTGGTATATTAGGGATGAATGTGCAAATTTGGATTTTGGTAAGTTTGGTATAGTTTTGGAAATATACTGAACCCAGCAAGAAAGGACTTATGTTTTGTTGGGTAATGGAAATTAGGCCTAGTCTTTGGAAAATACAAGTTCTGAATCGCTGGATCAGAACCGAGTTGGAAAGACCGAATGGTTAAATTGCATAGTAATTGTTTGGTCAGAAATGTTTCCGAGTCGGTCGGAAACATGGGTTCCGACACAGTTTTGGACAAACCGAATGCCGTTCGGAGCCTTTCCGACCAACATCGTAATGAGGCCCTTAGTGTTTGCTCTCGCTTGGTGGGAGCTATGAAATTTCTCCGGCCAAGTAAAAGCAAACACAGTTGTCCCTGCCCGCAGCAGTGGGCACCCCAGGACATAACTGAAGCTGGCTCTGGTGGATGGGGTTCCCAGAGACATTAATGGCTCCAGGAGGGGGGTGTGTGGTCCTCTTCCCATTTGTCTGCACAGCGGGGCCGTGTGGGTTGGGGTCCCCGAAGCCAAAAACGGCCCAGGGAGGGCCCACTTCCCCCTTTTTTCACAGCCAGACCGGAGGGTGCTGGTCCCCGGGGACAAATTGGACCGGGATGGGGGTCGCATTCCCCCTCACTTTATTTTACACAGCCAGACTCCAGGGGTTGGGATCCCAGGGCCAAAATGCCTGCCCCCTTCTATTACATGGCCGGGCCCCGGGGATGGGGTCCCTGAGGCTGTAATCAGCCTAGGGATGGGGGTAACATGTGCCCCCCTCCCTTTATATTACATGGCCAGGCCCCGGGGGATGAGGCCCCAGGGACTGTAATCAGCCTAGGAAGGGGGGGCACATGCGCCCCCCCTCCCTATTATAAAATATATTCCCCACAGGACCTGGCCCTCCTGGGGGGCCAAAAAAGTAAGCACGGGCAACCATGCTTGCTTTTTATTGTTGTTTACCGCGGATCCGCAAATCCTCTGTGAATTTGTGGGAAAATGTTTTAAAAAATGTATTTGACCTTGGTGGCCTAAGGGGTCAAGATATTCCTACCCTGCCCCTTGTCTTATTTTTTTAACTTTTTTCTTGGGACTCGATGGAGTCCGAGTCCCAAGATGCCTGGCAACACTTCCTAGTTGAAGTACTGGCAGTCAATCAGATCTCATTTTGAGATCTGTACGATCCGCAGAGGGTTTGCGTCCCTTGATATCTATAAATCTTTTTTCTTTAATAATTGCAAAACTACTGAATGGATTTACACCAGATTACAAAAAGAGATCTTTCTGGATCAAGATCTAGCTTTCTGCCGAATTTGATGTAATTCTATTCAGCGCTTCAGGCTGTAGTTGTGTTCAAAATCCCTATGGGAAATTGCTTTAGGAAAACGTGTTGTGTGTGACAAACTAGTTTTGAAAATATCGTGAAGATGTGTCAAACGGTGTCAAAGTTATTAGCAAAACAAAGAATCACTTCATCTATGGAAAGGAGGTCCAAACTATAATTACCTACTAGCGACTGCGTAAAATAATGGTTGCATATAAAATAGATTGTGACCAAAACCATTTAAGCACATAAGGGATGGAATAAGGGCACTGAGCCATGCATTTATACAATCAAGGTGACCCCTTAAAATTATGGTCTCTCCATGTAATGGACATAAATAAGCAATGTTTGTGCAACTGTGGAGGAAAAACAACTACATCATTGAATAGTACTACCATGCACGTAGTGGTGGCAAAGGCAGAGATATAGGGATGTGATATTAGAGATCAGCGACCAGATAGAAAGCCCTGTAGCCAATAGATTTCAATAAAACTAATAGGAAAGACACCAGTCTGTATAATGCAGATTAATACCCCACATCGTATATTTATATGGCACTAGAATACACTGGGATCAATGAGACAAAATAAGAAAAAAGAAAAAAATAGCAACATAAAATATTGACAGTTGAAATATTCAGTTTTTGATTGATAAATATAAACTCCCATAACACCTCCTAATAGGCTGAAATGGGGGAAAGTATAAATAGCAGAAAGTGATGAGGGACTCACTTTATCGTCAGCAAGACCTCTCTGGTTGAAACGTGTTGGTGGTGGCTATGGTGATAATTGCACTTGTTTAATAAACTGTGTTGGAGTAAACTACTTTCCTCGAGTGCGGCGTGTCTACAATTTTGTTGAAGTATATCTATAACTATATGTATATCTATCTATCTATATATATATTGACCACAACCAGGAACAATCAGCCCATACTCACTGTGAGGACATTCATCAATGGGGCTAAAACAAGAGACATTCTCCCTGCCAGCAATTAGAGGATGCATGATTGGAGTTGCAGTTTGGAAAGACAAGCAGCAATTGCTCTTGATTGTGGACTCTGGTCAGGTGCGCGCTCCACCAATGGGAGCAAGGAAGCACCTTTAAATTCAAAGCAATGTGAAGCTCCGGCTTTAGGCATTTGAGAAAGACACTTTTGTCGAAACGCGTCATGCTGTTGGAGCAATAAAACCGATCTAACTGAGCTCCCGCTGTGTCCCCTTGTTCATTTCAGAGGGGAAGTGATCGTTTTTATATATATATATATATATATATATATATATATATACATACATACATACATTACCTACTGGCGGTCGCCAGTAGGTAGTTATAGTTAGGACCTAGTTTCCATAGGAAACTTGTTTTTTGTTTTCTCAATATCTTTGGCGCCGGTTGACGAATCTTCGCGAAATTTTCAAAACTCGTAGCCCGCTCCAGTCAGCTCCTGTCTTGAAAGTTTCGGGGTGATTCGGCAAGCGGGGGCCGAGAAAAAAAGGGGTCCCAAAAAGGGGGTCTCCATGTTAATTCCCATAGGAAACTTTAGACACGGCTACAGCTCGAACTGCTGAACGGAATTACACCAAATTTGGAAAAAAGGTAGCCCTTGTTTCAGAAAGAGACCTTTTTTTTAAATGGAGTAAATCCGTTCAGCAGTTCCTGAGAAATTCAAAACATAGAGGTCGGAAAATCAATTTCCCATAGGAAACTTTAGACACGGTTACAGCTGAAACTGCTGAACGGAATTACACCAAATTTGGCAAAAAGGTAGCCCTTGGTTCAGAAAAAGACCTTTTTTTTAAATGGTGTAAATCCGTTCAGTAGTTGTTGAGAAAATCAAAAAATAAAAGTTTCGATATATAGAGGCGCAGTGGATCCGCGCACCCTCCCAACCACGAGCTTTATTCTAATTGGCTGCCAACACTCCAAACCAGAAGTGTTGGAGCCATCTTAACCGAAACCAGGGACAAGAACAGGTGAAAGAAAAAAAAGAAAAGGGGGCAGGGTAGAAACACTTGACCCCTAGGCCTGCTCAGGGGGTCCCACAAGGACCCCCAGGGCAGGACCCCCAGGGCCAAAAAAAGCATTTTTTTAAAAAAACAAAATCAGCGAGATTCGTGCACCCAGCGCGAATTGCGGCCGAAAATTTAAAAAAAAACAAAGCGCGGGCTCCCGCGCTTTGTTATTATTTAGCCCCCGGGTAGGCCAAGTCCCGGGGGCTTTCAATAATGTAATTGCGGGGGCCCAGGGAGGCCCCCGCAGCCCCGGGGACCGCCACCCCCTGGGGCTTTCCATAAACATTTGTGGGGGCACACGGCCCCCCCGCAGCCCCGGGGACCGCCACCTCCTGGGGCTTCTTATTTTTAATGTGTGGGGGGCCTCCAAGGCCCCCCCAAGCCCCAGGGACCGCCACCCCCCGGGGCTTTTATTAATTATAATCGCGGGGGCACACAGCCCCCCTGCTGCCCCGGGGACCGCCACCCCCCAGGGCTTTTTTTTTTTAAAACATAGACCTGTGTGGGGGAGCTCGAGCCCCCCCACATGCCCCGGGGACCGCCACCTCCCTGGGGCACTAATATTCATATTTGGGGGTCCGTAACGGACCCCGAGCCCCGGGGACCACCACCTCCCCGGGGCAGTTCAATAGGTGGGAGGGGGGCCGTGCGGCCCCCCTCCTGGAGCCCGTGATGGCCCTGGGGACCGCCACCCCCCAGGGCCGGCTCCTGCAGTGTCCCGGGGTACCCACCCCCAGGACACTGCTGTTTGCAATGACAGGGCGGGAGCCTCGCGGCTCCCGCCCTGTCATTGCAAACTGCTTTGCTTCATTGAAGCGAGAGCAGGGAAACCTGCTCTCCCTTCAATGAAGCAAAGCAGATTGCTTTTCCACAAGGGGAGCTGCATGTTAGCAGCTCCCCATGTGGAAAAGCAATGCCGGCTCCCGCAGGACGCGGGGATCCGGCGGGACCGTGGGGGCATTGGGGCTCCCCCCACTGTCCCCAACGGATAGGGCCTGCCCCGGGGGATGGGGTCCCCGGGGCTAGAAGTGGCCAAAATAAAAATAAATAAAATAAAGGCCGGCCCCGGGGGATGGGGTCTCCGGGGCCAATAGAGGCCTCAGGAGGGGGGCCACGCAGCCTCCCTCCATAAAAAAATATATATATTTGGCCATGCCCCGGGGGATTTTTTTTTTTTTTTACGAGGGTTCAGGCCCTGGGGGATGGGGTCCCCAGGGCCCAAAAAAAGAAAAAAGAAGGGGGGCCACAAAGCCCCCCTTCTAAAAAGAAACAAACAAAAAAACGCCATCGTGCCGGACGCCCCGCCCCCTCCCAGCAACACTCTGCAAACGCGCTCTGTGGCGCGTTTTAAGTTGGGGAATTAATTCCCCTTCAATACTGGGGGTCTCTGGGGCCAACTAGCCCACCAGGTACCTCCAGTAAGCGCCACAGGCCTGCGTTGCAGAGAGGTGGTCCAGGCAACGCCCCTTTTTACACCTCTCTGCAACGCAGCTCTGTGGCGCTTTCTGGAGGTACCTTGTGGGCTAGTTGGACCCCAAGGACCCTCAGGATTCAAGGGGACTTTATCCCCCAACTTAAAACGTGCCACGGGGCGCGTTTGCACAGTGGTGAAGGGAGGGGGCGGGGCCTGAGGTGATATGTGTGCAAACACGCCCTGTGGCGCATTTTAAGTTGGGGAATTAATTCCCCTTCAATCCTGAGGGCCTCTGGGGGCCAACTAGCCCACCAGGTACCTCCAGTAAGCGCCACAGGCCTGCGTTGCAGAGAGGTGGTCCAGGCCACGCCCCTTTTTACACCTCTCTGCAACGCAGCTCTGTGGCGCTTTCTGGAGGTACATCGTGGGCTAGTTGGACCCCAGGGACCCTCAGGATTCAAGGGGACTTTATCCCCCAACTTAAAACGCGCCACGGGGCGCGTTTGCACAGTGGTGAAGGGAGGGGGCGGACCTGAGGTGACATGTGTGCAAACACACCCTGTGGTGCGTTTTAAGTTGGGGAATTAATTCCCCTTCAATCCTGAGGGTCCCTGAGGGCCAACTAGCCCACCAGGTACCTCCAGTAAGCGCCACAGGGCTGCGTTGCAGAGAGGTGGTCCAGGCCACGCCCCTTTTTACACCTCTCTGCAATGCAGCTCTGTGGCGCTTACTGGGGGTACCTGGTGGGCTAGTTGGACCCCAGGTACCCTCAGGATTCAAGGGGACTTTATCCGGCAACTTAAAACGTGCCACGGGGTGTGTTTGCACAGTGGTGAAGGGAGGGGGCGGGGCCTGAGCTGACATGTGTGCAAACACGCCCTGTGGCTCCTTTTAAGTTGGGGAATTAATTCCCTTTCAATCCTGGGGGTCAACTAGCCCACCAGGTGCTTCCAGTAAGCGCCACTGCGCTGCGTTGCAGAGAGGTGGTCCAGGTCACACCCCTTTTTACACCTCTCTGCAATGCAGCTCTGTGGCGCTTACTGGAGGTACCTGGTGGGCTAGTTGGACCCCAGGGACCCTCAGGATTCAAGGGGACTTAATCCCCCAACTTACAACACGCCAGGGGGCGCGTTTGCAGAGTGGTGGAGAAAGGGGGCATGGCCTTTGTCTACTTCTCACCAATCCCACTGCGTGGGGCTTACTGGAGGTAAAAGGTAGGCTAGTTGGCCCCTAAAGGACCCCCAGCAGTGAAGGGAACTTCAATCCCCATCCAAGAGCGCTCCAGGGAGCGCGTTTGTAGAGTGGTGGGCAAAGTGGGCGTGACCTGGTACGAGTACTTACCAGTGCTGCTGTGTGGGACTGACTGGAGGTAATAGTTTGGGAAGTTGGCCCCCAAGGATGTCCTTGGGGGCCAACTACCCTCTTGTTACCTCCAGTAAGTCCCACACAGTGGGATTGCTAAGACGTCTTCGGAGGCCATGGCCCCCTTTCTCTACCACTCTGCAAACGTTCCTCGTGGCAGACTACGGGATGGGGGATGAAGTCCAATTTTGTCCTGAGGGAGTTTGGGGGCCAATAATCCCTCCTGGTACCTCCTGTAAGTCCTACGCAGCGGAATTCCTGAGCGTTGGTTGGACGCCCAGCACCCTTTCTCCACCACTCTGCAAACGCGACTACTAGTTAAAGTAGCATATTTCTGCACCTCTGACTTAGAGGTAGTTTTAATCCCCTGCCCTATTATGTACTAGGGCCTTACAGAGGAGGTCATGTTAATCACAGGGGTACCCCAACGCATAGTGTTCCCTAGTGTATGTAGGTGTTTTCACTGTATTCTAAGTGTCTTTTAGCATAGCACTGGCTCTAGGCCTGGTTAGTCAGACTCAGTTACCACGAGTACCCGTCTGAAAACGTTGTGGGCACAGGATGATTTTGCAACAAGGCCTCTTTCTGCTCCTCTGTTGGTTCTTTCTGCACATGTCTTGCTTCTTCCTGCACTTTTCTTCGTCTTTGTGGACTTCTGTTGCTTCTTTCTGCATTTCTTTTGCTTCTTTCTGTGCGTTTTTCTTCTTTCTTCACATGTCCTACCTCTGTAGGCATAGTTAGAAACTAGTATTTAAAAAACCATTGAAATTCACTTAAAAAACCATAGATTTCAGGCACGTTATAGTTAGAAATTAGCATTTAAAAAACCTTTGAAATTCACTGAAAAAACCATAGGTTTCAGGCATGTTATAGTTAGAAATTAGCATTTAAAAAACCTTTGAAATTCACTGAAAAAACCATAGGTTTCAGGCACGTTATAGTTAGAAATTAGCATTTAAAAAACCTTAGAAATTCACTGAAAAAACCATAGGTTTCAGGGGCGTTATAGTTAGTTGGACATTTCACTTGTACAAAACCAGAGAAATTCCCCCGTTATAGTTAGTTCAGCTAACTATAACTCGCGCCCCCGCAATGCACTGCTGATGACGTCACATATTACATCACTCATGACATGGTCAGTGCAGAAAAGTAATTTTTGAACTTTTGTGTTGCAACATTGTAACGGCTGGCTTTTTCTGTGGGAGGATAGAAATACTGACAAGATACCGCACTGTACGTTCCATTGTGAACAAGCGGAAGAGCACAGTAATAATATCCATGGACCACGGGCAGAAAGACTTCCCTCATTGACATAAAAACAAAACAAAACTTCTCTGTTTAAATCCAGGGAATTGAGAGAACAAGATGGACAAACGAGAAGCAAAACGAAATTAATTTTTGGACTCACTTTTCGATCAAGAAATGGACATACGAAACCAAAAAACTAATATGGGTACCCTAAAGAAATCTGATACACGGAGTAAACTTAAACAATGGGAAAAATTAAGTAGGAAAGAAATAAACAAATGGTGGGAGTTAATCACATTGAAAAAATACTTGGAAGTACGAAGAGTCCCAAGGGGATTGAGGCTATCATTAATGCCTAGTCAACAGGATACAACAAATGAATTGTTACAAGAATGGGGAGAGTATGTTTTAAACTCCTCTTTGGGTCTGATAACAATCTTAGTAAAACATATAGAAGTGGCACTAATGAAAATCAAAGAGGAGCTACAGGAACTGGAAAAGGAACTAGCAACACTGGAAATGAATTCGGAAATGACTAAATTAAAAGAGGACCTGGAACGATATGTTGAAAAACACGAGGAAGTAGTAAAAGTGAGGAAACAAACAAAGTTCCAACGGGATAAGGATGATTATACACAAGGGAGGATATTTACGTACGCCAGAAAATTTGATATTTTTAAACAACAAGATCGTATGGATGGCGCAGCTCAGAGTTCAAGTAGCATTACATCCCTAACATCAACTGACGCCAGTGAAGGAGAACAGGAAATAAATGTAGATCAATCTAAACGTACTTTTTTAGGGGATATGAGGTTGGTCCTCCAACAGAGACATTGGGAACAAAACCGAAACCCACAACAAAGTCCAAGGGGAAGAGGAAGAGGACGTCAGTGGGAATCCAAAAAACAACCAGGAGGGGAAAAAGGAGAAGGTGACTCAATGGAAAAAATTGGTGCAAAAACAAGGAGCATGCGTCAGAAAAATCCCCTATAAATGGCACTAATGAATTGGCAGTGATCAACCTTTCTAAACGTAACATCTCAGAGTCAGAAATATCCTTACTAAAACATGGAATAAACTATTGTCCGATACAACAGATGGACATAGCGCAAACTAGAATAGATAATTACAAGTACGTCAGAAAAATTAAGCTTGCTAAGACTTTTCAGGAAAACAAGGAAATGGCGAATTACACAAAAATAAATAAGAAAAAAAGTCTCAAACCACCAAAGTCAAATTTGATCTCAACAGATATGAATGCACTTTTAACTCTAATCAATCTAGACGTCACAGAAGAACAAGATCTTATCCCTGCAGAAATAGCCTGCCCACAAAAAGGAGCAGGTTTGAGTGGCAAAAAACCGACATCCCGTTTCTATCCTCAACTAGTTCCAGGCAATAAAATTGACCTCTTCCAGGAAGCTGTAGTTCAAGATCTCTACAAAATAAAAAGAACTAAATATCGAGATAACCTCACAAAGGATGAAAGAACTGCCCTAAAAAATCTAATGGAGGATAGAGATATCACTATAAAAATGGCAGATAAGGGTGGCAACATCGTCATTTGGAATACATCTGATTATGAATTAGAGGCACATTCTCAATTGAGAAATCGGGAGTACTATCGTAAATTGGATAAAAATCCAACCCTGATGTACAAAGAAGCCTTGGATGGGAAAACAAGGCAATGGCTCCTACAAAATCTAATTGATGACAATGAAAGAAAATATTTGACAACAGAACATCCGACGACAGCAACAATTTATTTTTTTCCAAAGCTGCACAAAAACCCATTGAAACCACCAGGGCGGCCGATAGTGTCAGCAAAAGGATCACTATTAGAACCAATAGCCAATTATATTGATTTTTTCCTTATGCCGTTTGTGTTAAACCTAAATTCTTACATAAAGGACACCACCGACCTCTTGAGGCATCTTCAAGAATTATCATGGCAAGACTCCTACATGCTCATCACAATGGATGTAATATCCTTATATACCAACATCGACAACAACATTGGCTTACTGGCATGCAGCTTTTTCCTGAAAGAACGGAATATACAGTATAACCAACACAACCAAATGCTCTCAGACATGATTGAGATGTGTCTGACTCAAAATATATTTATGTTTGGTGAAGAGATTTACCAACAAACAAAAGGATCTGCAATGGGTTTCTCTTTCAGTCCCGGATACGCGTGTCTTGTGATGGGATGGTGGGAACAACAACTAGCCTGGCACCCCAATAACGACAAGCATGTAAACAAAATTGCTATGTGACTGCGGTATATAGACGACCTTCTAATTGTATGGGATGGAACAGCTGCTGAGTTCCATGAATACTTTGAAATCTTGAACTCAACAGAAGCAAACATCAGATTCACCTATACCATCAGCAAAGGAAGGGTCGCTTTTCTGGACACTGAGATCTATGTCACTAACAATGAAATTCAAACAACTTTACACCGCAAAGGAACATCAACAAATGCCACTTTACATGCAGACAGTTTTCACAAGGCCTCAGTAATTGAAAATATACCCTATGGGGAATTTCTTAGAATTCGGCGGATATGTTCAGATGAACAGGAATGGGAAAAACAAAGTACTAATACTGCACTGAGATTAAACAACGTGGATATAAAGAAAGCAATGTCAAGAAGTGTTGGACAAAAGCAAATGAAAGAACAAGGGAAGAAACATTAAAATTGAAACCGAAAGTAAGCTTAACAGCCACACAACAAATTCAGGAGCCGGTAAGACTGATTATGGATTATTCTTGTGAATCAAAAAAAATCGCAAACATTTTGCGAAAGAATTGGAAAATACTCCAACTTGACCCTACGGTAGGAAAAATAATGGGAACCCACCCAAACATAACATTCCGCCGGGCACAAAATCTTAAAGATAAATTGATCCATAGTCACCATCAACGGGAGGAAAAATCGAAAGGATCTCAATGGCTGAAAACAAAAGGCTTTATTAAATGCCACAACTGTAAAGTCTGTCAGAGAACGAAGAACATGACACAGGCAAAATTGGCAAATAACAAAATGTGGCAAATAAGAGAGCTAATAACCTGCAAAAGTCAATATGTCGTTTATGTGATAGAGTGTCCATGCTCCATGAAGTATATAGGAAGCACAATATGCGAACTGAAAAATCGGATACTTGAGCATGTACGGGCAATTGTGAACAAAGATCGAAGTAACGCCATAGCCAAACATATGGTGATTGAACATGAGGGAAATTGGAAGTTATTAAGTTTCTATGCAATTGAAATGATACCTCACAATGTGAGAGGCGGAAACCGCGAAAAGAAACTGCGGCAGAGAGAATCAAGGCAAATACTGAATTTCAGAACTTTTACTCCGTTTGGGCTAAACCAGAGCGAGGAATTGTATGTCCATTTATAATTTGAATTAATTTAATTTTGTATGAAACCGGTATAGAGCACAAATTCACATAATTACACACATTTTTAGAAACTCAGAATTGTGGATAATTCTTTAACTTAAAGAAATGCACATTAAAAAATGAGAAGAGGGTAGGTAATACAAATAAATTAATCCTTAATCTGTATGACAGCTTAGAGAAGGCCCACTAGAGGGCGTAATTTGAATCATGGAGGGAGACTGAATTCTGGTTAAACAGAAAATCATGTGATTTTTCTCAAAACTATATAAAGAAGAATGTACTTAATAGAAACATGGACAACATAGTAAAAATAAGATTGTCCGGTAAAGAACTAGACCTCCCACACTAAAAAAAGTCTTAGCATGTCATAGATAAAAGTGAGGCAGTATGAGAGCGCCAAATGAGAAGGCAGTTAAAAGAATAATTATATTGCAATATTAGGAAGTTTTAAAATTACTTTCCTGAGTTAATAAAGCATTCTGAGTAGGCACTGATTTTAGAATAGTATAAACACATCATACACGTGAATACACAAATAAAAAGAAAAAACATTTTTTAAATGAAAATTCGAATAAACTATAAATCCCAGAATCCATTGGAAGGGTTCTGAATTGATGTGAGTCACATGTAACATTCAAAGTGATTTAATTGGTTGAAACGAATATCGTCATCCTAACCGTGATCAAGTTATCTATGATAACGAAACGCGTCGGTTGTTCTCTCAACCTGGAAGCCTTTGAAAAATAAAAAGGATTTGGGAAATCAGTCTTTCAGCGAGTGCGATTTCATTTTTCCGAAAGGATGTCGATGGAATAAGTGTTTGGCGGGGCTCTGCCTGGGAATCTGCACCGAAGCGATGCGCCATGGGTTCTAACGAATTATGAGCCAAGAAATGTGTATATATATATATATTCACTGAAAAAACCATAGGTATTAGGGACAGTTATAGGTAGTTGTACATTGCACTCGTACAAAACCTGTGAAATTCCCCCGTTATAGTTAGTTCAGCTAACTATAACTCGCGCCCCCGCAATGCACTGCTGATGGCGTCACATATTATATCACTCATGACATGGTCAGTGACATCACTGATGACATCACTGATGACATCTCAAATGACATCACTGATGACAGTATCCAGTGACTGTAAAGTTTAAATATTTTTAATATATATAGGGAAAGGCGTATTGAAGAATGACTGGGTGTATAAGTGTCTGAATGGATGATTTAGTAGGTGCGTGACTAACTCTATAAGTGAGTGATTAAACGTATCTTACTGAATGCATGGGTTAGTGACTAAACTGGGTAAATGTCTGTATCCGTCTGTCTGTTGCTGTGTAAGTGGCTGCATGGGTTTGTGAATAGCTACATGAGTGTATATATGAGTTATTGATTGGTTGTCTGAGTATCTGTATGGGTGCCTGAGTGTTTGTGTGGGTGGGGTGTGTGCGACTCTGTGCATAGATGTGTGAGTGGGTGATTCACTGGGTGGATGGTTTCAAGAGTGCATCTGTGATAGACTGTATGGGTGGGTAAGTGTGTGTAAGAGTGTGTTAGTGAGTGAATGTATATCCCAGTGGTATATGTGTGAGTAACTACATATGTGAAAGGCTGTATATATGTGTGTTGGAGTATATAAATAGCTATAAGCGAGAGTGTGTGATTGTGTTAGTGACTGTATGGATGAGTGTGTGCTTGTATCAGTGATTGTTTAAGAGCGTAAGAATGTGCTAGTATTTGTATGAGTAAGTGAGCTGGTGTGTGTATAACTGTATAGGTGAGTAAATGGCAGTGTGTTTAATTATTTGCATGACTGACTAGGTGTGTGAGTACCTCTATGGATGAGTGGCGGTGTTTGAGTGTCTATATAGGAGTATTAGTGCATATGATAGTCCTGTACTGAGTGACCGTAAGTATGAGTGACTGTACGGGTGAGTGAGTGGATGTGTGTGTAGACCTAAGAATCAGTGAGTGGGTATGTAGTTATTGGTGTTGGAGTGTCTATGGTTTTGCGAATGGCAGTCTGTAATTTAGAGTGGGTGTATCAAAGGTTATATTAGGGTGTGAGGAGGTGCATCAGATTATCACGTGGATGATTTCATCAGTGATGTCATCAGTGATGTCATTTGAGATGTCATCAGTGATGTCATCAGTGATGTCACTGACCATGTCATGAGTGATGTAATATGTGATGTCATCAGCAGTGCATTGCGGGGCGTGAGTTATAGTTAGCTGAACTAACTATAACGGGGAATTTCACGGGTTTTGTACGAGTGCAATGTCCAACTACCTATAACTGTCCCTAAAACCTATGGTTTTTTCAGTGAATTTGTAAGGTTTTTAAATGCTAATTTCTAACTATAACGTGCCTGAAACCTATGGTTTTTTCAGTGAATTTCAAAGGTTTTTTAAATGCTAATTCCTAACTATAACATGTCTGAAACCTATGGTTTTTTTCAGTGAATTTCAAAGGTTTTGTAAATGACAGTTTTTAAATGTATTAATTGTTATATTTATTTTTTGATACTGATTTACTACATTTTTTTAAACTATTTATTTTTAGATATTTTATTTTTTAAATTACATTGTAATTACATTATACATTACATTACAAAATATAGTTTCTCAGAATGAATTACTTTAGTTTAAATACTTTGCAAATAGGCAATAGACTTTTAAGTACAGTAGTTACAGTTGTTGCAATGGGCAACACAATTTCAAACACAATGCAACATTGAGCTCAATGTGAATTTCTAGTTAAATGCAATTAGTTACTTTATGGATTACTTTTCTAACCACAGGACTGGATCCTAGATTCAGTCCTGGGACATCTCCTGTAAACAGTTGAGTAAAAGCGTTTTGGTTACAGTAGTGCTTTTTAAGGAATATTATTGTATTTTAAAAGTTGACAAACTTTTTCACATAGAATCACCAATGTTATCCTATGGGAGGAAATTCACTTAGCAGGTAAGTAGTGTTATCGTTACTTTTTCTTACTCAGTGGTGGATCCTGGATCCAGCACTGGTGCATCTCCTGTAAACAGTTGAAAGAATGCGTTTAAGTCATACAGGCGATTTTTAAGGAATATTTGTAGTTTGTGAAAATCGACACTTTGAAACTTTTCTGCTGAAAACCAGGCAATGGATTCCTATGGAAGGAAATACAAGTCACTGGTAAGTACGGTTAGAATTACTTTTCAGGGTCAGTGTTGGGCTAAAAGATGCAGCACTGGGTTCTCTCCTGATAACAGGTGAGTAAATCAGAATTCGTAGTTCGGCTGATTTTAGAGGAATATTATAAAGTTCCAAAACTCCACACACAAGAATTTCCAAGTGAAACCAGTCAATGTTAGCCTATGGAAGGAAATTCAAGTTACTGGTAAGTACGGTTAGAATTACTTTTCAGGATCTGTACTGGGCTCAAAGATGCAGCACTGAGGTCTCTCCTGATAACAGGTGAGTAAATCGGAATTCGTAGTTCTGCTGATTTTAGAGGAATATTTGTAAGTTTCAAAAATCGACACAAACTTTTTCAGCAAAAAGCAGGCAATGATATCCTATGGAAGGAAATTCAAGTTACTGGTAAGTACGGTTAAAATTACTTTTCAGGATCAGTACTGGGCTCAAAGATGCATCACTGAGGTCTCTCCTGATAACAGGTGAGTAAATCGGAATTCGTAGTTCGGCTGATTTTAGAGGAATATTATAAAGTTGCAAAACTCCACACTTAGAAGAATTTCCAAGTGAAACCAGTCAATGTTAGCCTATGGAAGGAAATTCAAGTTACTGGTAAGTACGGTTAAAATTACTTTTCAGGATCAGTACTGGGCTCAAAGATGCAGCACTGAGGTCTCTCCTGATAACAGGTGAGTAAATCGGAATTCGTAGTTCGGCTGATTTTAGAGGAATATTTGCACAATGGTGAAGGAAGGGGTGGGGCCTGAGGTGACATGTCTGCAAACACGCCCTGTGGCGCGTTTTAAGTTGGAGAATTAATTCCTCCTCAATCCTGAGGGTCCCTAGGGGCCAACTAGCCCACCAGGTACCTCCAGTATGCGCCAGAGAGCTGCGTTGCAGAGAGGTGTTCAGAGGCCACGCCCTTTTACAACACTCTGCAACGCAGCTCCGTGGTGCTTACTGGAGGTACCTGGTGGGCTAGTTGGCCCCAGGGACCCTCAGGATTGAAGGGGATTTAAATCCCCATCTTAAAACGCGCCATGGGGCCTGTTTGCACACATGTCACCTGAAGCCCGCCCCCTCCCTTCACCGCTGTGCAAACGCGCCCGTGGCGCATTTTAAGTTGGGGGATTAAGTCCCATTGAATCCTGAGGGTCCCTGGAGTCCAACTAGCCCACCATGTACCTCTAAAAAGCGCCACAGAGCTGCGTTGCAGAGAGGTGTAAAAAGGGGCGTGGTTGCAGAGAGGTGTAAAAAAGGGCGTGGCCTCTGTAGACCTCTCTGCAACGCAGCCCCCTGGCGCATACTGGAGATTCCTGGTGGGCTAGTTGGCCCCTAGGGACCCCCAGTATTCAAGGGGAATTACTTCCCCTTCTTAAAACGCGCCAGGGGGCGCGTTTGCAGACTGCTGCAGGGAGGTGGCGGGGCCTCCGGCACGATGCCGGTCTTTTTTTTTTTTTTTGTATGGGAGGGGGGCTGCGTAGCCCCCTTCCCTCGGCCACTTTTGGCCCCGGGGACCCCATCCCCCGGGGCCTGAGGATTTTCTTTTTTTTAAATTAAAAAAAACGGGAAGGGGGCCGCGTGCCCCCCTTCCCTGGGCCTCTATTGGCCCCGGGGACCCCATCCCCCGGGGCATGCCCTCTTTTTTTTAATGAAAATCTTTGGAGGGGGCTGCGTGGCCCCCTCCTCAGGCCATTTAAGGCACCGGGGACCCCATCCCCGGGGCCGGCCTTGACCTTTTTTTTTTTTAATATATTTTTTTATTTTTGGGGTGGGGGGCTGCGTGGCCCCCCTCCCGGGCCACTAATGGCCCCGGGGACCCCATCCCCCGGGGCCTGGCTACTCGTTGGGGACCGTTGGGGGGTCCCCAATCCCCCCACGGTCCCGCCGGCTCCCCGCATCCTTCGGGAGCCGGCATTGCTTTTCCACATGGGGAGCTGCTAAGATGCAGCTCCCCGTGTGGAAAAGCAATCGCTTTGGTTTTTGGAAGAGAGAGCAGGTTTCCTGCTCTCTCTTCCAAAAACCAAAGCATTTTGCTATGACAGGACGGGAGCCGCGAGGCTCCCGTCCTGTCATAGCAAACTACAGTGTCCCGGGGGTAGGCACCCCGGGACACTGCAGGAGCCGGCCCTGGGGGTGGTGGTCCCCAGGGCAATCAAGGGCTCCAGGAGGGGGGCCATGCGGCCCCCCTCCCTCCATTGGCAAAGCACCGGGGAGGTGGTGGTCCCCGGGGCTCGGGGGTCCGTAACGGACCCCCATATTGAAATATTTAGTGCCCCGGGGAGGTGGCGGTCCCCGGGGCGTGTGGGGGCTCGAGCCCCCACACGGGTCATTTTTTTAAAAAGAAGCCCCGGGGTGGCGGTCCCCGGGGCTGCGGGAGGGCCGAGAGCCCTCCCGCACCATTATTTTTAAAGCCCCAGGGGTGGCAGTCCCCGGGGCTTGGGGAGCCTTAGAGGCCCCCACATAAAATATAAACCCACCCCCGCATGCCCCGGGACTTGGGCCACCCGGGGGCAAAATAGCAACGAAGCGCGGGAGACCGCGCTTCGATTTTTTTTTTTATCGGCGGGATCCGTGCACCCTAAGCGCATCCCGCTGATTTAAAAAAAAAAAAAAACTTTTTTCTGCCCAGGGGGTCCTTGTGGGACCCCCTGAGCACACCTAGGGGGTCAGGGTGTTTCTACCCTGCCCCCTTTGTGCGTTTTGCGCACTTGTTTCTGTGCCTCGGTTCTACCGAGGGACAAAATGGCTGCCAACACTTCCTGATTTGGAGTGTTGACAGCCAGTTGACAGCCAATTAGCATGCAGCTCGTGATCGGGACGGTGCGCGCAGGGTGCGCTCAGGGTGCGCGGATTCGATGCGGCCATAGATATATATGTGATTTTACTTGTGATTTTCTCAGGAACTACTGAACGGATTTACACCATTTAAGCAAAAGGCACGAGTCTGAACCAAGGGCTACCTCTTTGCCAAATTTGGTGTAATTCCGTTCAGCAGTTCGGGCTGTAGCCGCGATGAACGGTTCCTATGGAAAAATGAATGGGGAAAACACGTTTTGGGACCCCCCTTTTTTCTCGTCCCCCGCTTGACGAAACACCCTGAGACTTTCAGGATAGGAGCGGACCGGAGCGCCCCAACAAGTTGGAAAATTTCGCGAAGATTCGTCAACCGGCGCCAACGTTATTTCAAATAGAATGTTGCGGATTTCCTATGGAAAATAGGTCCTAACTATAACTATCTACTGGCGACCGCCAGTAGATAATTAGGTTATATATATATATATATATATATATATATATATATATATATATATGTAGCTCAGGTATCTACTTATCTTGAAGATATATCTATATCTATCATATATATTTGTGTGTATATATATCTCTCTCTGTATTTCTTTAAAGATACATCGAAACGGAGCTAGGAATAGTTAATATACTCGCACCCATGTAAAAGTACATTCATGATATTATGCGATCAGTATTCTGAAAAATGTTGGCAAGACAATATTTCGGCACTCAGTGTTGTGACATAGATCTAGGCAGTCACTACTATAGTCATGCAAGGTGTGCTCACTACCGTGGCCATATCTGATGTGGTCACTACTGCAATGATGCCAAAAGTCTTGAGTAGTTCAGGACTATTTTCAATGATCAGAAGTAGCTCTTATTTTAGAAAAGGTTGGAAACCCCTGCATTAGAGCATAGTTGATTGCTTTTACATCTGTTGTTCGGAATGGGTAGCTGTTTATATTCTTCTAGCACTGTTTCTAATTTTCTTACAGGCACTCCTTCACAATCAATGCAGACCTGATTCATCACTTTCTAACCAATAGAAGAGGATGCTGGCATGAGTAATAATGGTCTCCATCTTTCTGGCAAATCCATGCCAGAGCCATGCATGGAATTTTTCCCATCAATAACTTAAAGCTGACAACAAAAGCATCATTAACGCTTCCTTCATTCTTAAATTTGCCCTGTCATCATCACTATCCTTTTAAGGAAACCATTGGAAAGTGGGGGGGTTATGCCGGATCCCGGATTCTGGTTCCGGCAGCTATTTCAGGCCCGAACTTGGATCCGGCTGACCTACTGAAATATGGTAACTTTGTTCTGGTGTCATTTTCCGACAGCAGGACACATTTCAGCAGTACCCACACATTGTCTGCATTCCGTGCAGAGCAGCAACATGCAGACAGTGAGAGGGCTTTCTCTTTTACATTTCCAGCTGGACCAAAAATGGACTGATTTAAAGGACTATCAGTATCATACTGCCTGGGAGCCATCTGGAGCCTAACACCTAGAGGCCAATACAGTGGAAGAAAACAAAGGCGCATAGCATATTATCATTTCACAAGTACTTAAGAAAAACTATGATTTGGAGGCAGGTGTTTCATTTTGTTTAACTCCTTATGTAAGAGATGTGCTTGCACTGTAAGAATGCAAGATTTATCTCTGTATTAGCAATTACACAAATGTTGATGTAAATGGCACCTACTTGTTTTATCTATTTCTTACTATAGTGCTACTCATCCCAGTGTAGGGTATCAGAGTGATTTACATCACACACCAAGGCACAATAGATCAATCACGAGTGTGAATTGATATTCAGGATATGTTACATAAGACAATGAGAGTTTTAACTTATAAGATCTAGGACTCACATATCATCCATGCATACTTGTAGCCATTATATTTTAAGAGTAAATGGTTGGGAGAAACACAGAGTCAGGATACAAAACCTAACGCAGTGATTGTGGGGGTCTGTACTAATTAAGACTTTATTACTTGCCAAAGGAACCCTTCTATGCAATCTTAGAACAACAGGTTGAGAAAAAAATATTCATGATCTAAATCCATGATTTACAATTTGAATGCAGCTCCCTGATGCTTTTAAATAGAGCACTAACCTATATTAGAAGGTTTGCAACTTATGAACTGGATGTAAGAAAATGCTCTCAGTGTCAAGAGCAGTACCCCACTTGCCTAGCTAAATAAAAAAACATGTGTGATCTGCCTGTTTCACAATGTACTTTGTAGCAGGTACATTAATCATCTGTGCTACTTTATGAGTCAAAACTGTGACTGGAAATAACACAGAACTCTCCCAGAACTGTGTTCACCACTAGAGTTATATTACCGCTATTATAATTCCCTCCAAATTGCTAGCTACACAATGATCTCTGCAGCAGGTGTCTTAACCCCGTAAGATATTTTAAAGTGAACAGATTTACTGTCACATATGTCCTTGTTCTCAATTTCTTTGCATAAGATTTTTTTTTTAAAGAAATGTGTAAGTTAACTGTCAGACTCTGCTTTTGAAGCTCTGCCCCTCATGACTCCAACCCCTTTTCTCTGGCACACCTTGAACCTGAATTTATGTGTTCCCGGAGTAAATTTTTCCAATTTCATCACTGGAAGAAACTGGCAACAGGTGCACACATGTCAAGTGTCAAGCAAACCCCAAATTAACCTGAGCTCAACCATCTGTTAGCTTGGCCCAGAGGAGTCAAGCATAACTTAGAGGCAATATGTAACATATTTATAAGGCAATTCACACAGTAATAAATTGAAATGCAACACAAGAAAAATCCCACACCAATTTGGAAAATTAGAGTAAAATTTAAAGAATAATTTAAAACCGAAACTATCAAAAATCCAGTCAGTCTCAAGATGTGGGCTAACTTTCGCAGTTAAGGTGACGAGGTATAAATGAAGAGCACACCCTTTGTTTGTATGTATATTTTGATTTCAAATGATCCGTCTGTTCTGATCTGTAATGACGAGAATCGACCTTCCGATGACATTCCACCGCAATGTAGCTCTGCAACTGCTATGTATTGTTCACTCTGGTATTATGTGATGACCATGTTCAATAAAAAGATTTTTTTTAAATCCAGTCAGTAGAACTGGAGGGAAAACATCCTTTACAGCCTGAAAATTATCACGTGATGCCTTTACCATGCATGCATTTACCACACATGCCTTTTTTGGCTTTGTTGCCATGAATACTATTACCAAGCATGTTAACTCTATTTAAGGTAAGTATATATATATATATATATAAATATATATTATCTACTGGCGGTCGCCAGTAGATAGTTATAGTTAGGACCTATTTTCCATAGGAAATCCACAACATTCTATTTGAAATAACGTTGGCGCCGGTTGACGAATCTTCGCGAAATTTTCCAACTTGTTGGGGCGCTCCGGTCCACTCCTATCCTGAAAGCCTCGGGGTGATTCGTCAAGCGGGGGCCGAGAAAAAAGGGGGGTCCCAAAACGTGTTTTCCCCATTCATTTTTCCATAGGAACCGTTCATCGCGGCTACAGCCCGAACTGCTGAACGGAATTACACCAAATTTGGCAAAAAGGTAGCCCTTGGTTCAGAGTCATGCCTTTTGCTTAAATGGTGTAAATCCGTTCAGTAGTTCCTGAGAAAATCAAAAGTAAAATCACATATATATCTATGGTCGCGTAGGGTCCGCGTACCCTCCAGATCACAAGCTGTATGCTAATTGGCTGTCAACACTCCAAATCAGGAAGTGTTGGCAGCCATCTTGTGCCTCGGTAGAACCGAGGCACAAGAAAAGACGAAAACAGACGCAAAAAACGCGCTGGGTGCGCGGATCCTGCCGATAAAAAAAAAAAATGAAGCGCGGTCTCCCGCGCTTCGTTCTTAATTGGCCCCCGGGTGGGCCAAGTCCCGGGGGCATGCGGGGGTTAATAAAAATGATTGGGGGGCCTCTAAGGCCCCCCCAAGCCCCGGGGACCGCCACCCCCCGGGGCTTTTATTTCAAAATGGTGCAGGAGGGCACTCAGCCCTCCCGCAGCCCCGGGGACCGCCACCCCGGGACTTCTTTTTATTTAATTTAATGAACCAGTGTGGGGGGGCTCGAGCCCCCCCACACGCCCCGGGGACCGCCACCTCCCCGGGGCACTAATAATGTAAATGCGGGGGTCCGTTACGGACCCCTAAGCCCCGGGGACCACCACCTCCCCGGTGCTTTAAAGACATGGGAGGGGGGCTGCGTGGCCCCCCTCCTGGAGCCTGTGGTGGCCCTGCGGACCGCCACCCCCCAGGACCGTCTCCTGCAGTGTCCCGGGGTGCCTACCCCCGGGACACTGCTGTTTGCAATGGCAGGACGGGAGCCTCGCGGCTCCCGTCCTGCCATTGCAAACTTGCTTGCTTCATTGAAGCGAGAGCAGGAAACCTGCTCTCGCTTCAATGAAGCAAGCAGAATTGCTTTTCCATAAGGGGAGCTGCATGTCAGCAACTCCCTTATGGAAAAGCAATGCCGGCTCCCGCAGGACGCGGGGAGCCGGCGGAACCATGGGGGCATTGGGGACCCCCCCACGGTCCCCAACGGAGAGGGCCAGCCACGGGGGATGGGGTCCCCGGGGCTAGAAGTGGCCCAGGAGGGGGGCCACGCGGCCTCCCTCCCCAAAAAAACAATAAAAAATAATAATAAAAAAAGGCAAAGGCCGGCCCCGGGGGATGGGGTCCCCGGGGTCATTAGAGGCCTCAGGAGGGGGGCCATGCAGCCCCCCTCCAAAAATAAAAAATAAAAAAATGGTGGCATGCCCTGGGGGATGGGGTCCCCCGGGGCCGGAATAGGCCACGGGAGGGGGGCCCACGCGGACCCCTTCCCGTTTTCAATTTTTTAAAAAAAGGGTCAGGCCCTGGGGGATGGGGTCCCCAGGGCCCAAAAAAGGTAAAAAAAGGGGGGCCACACAGCCCCCCTTCTTAATTTTTTATTTAAAAAAAAAGACCGGCATCGTGCCGGAGGCCCCGCCCCCTCGCTGCAGCAGTGTGCAAACGCGCCCCCTGGCGCGTTGTAAGAAGGGGAAGTAATTCCCCTTGAATACTGGGGGTCCCTGGGGGCCAACTAGCCCACCAGGAATCTCCAGTATGCGCCAGGGGGCTGCGTTGCAGAGAGGTGTACAGAGGCCACGCCCCTTTTTACACCTCTCTGCAACGCAGCTCTGTGGCGCTTTTTGGAGCTACATGGTGGGCTAGTTGGACTCCAGGGACCCTCAGGATTCAAGGGGACTTAATCCCCCAACTTAAAACGCGCCACGGGGCGCGTTTGCACAGTGGTGAAGGGAGGGGGCGGGGCTTCAGGTGACATGTGTGCAAACAGGCCCCGTGGCGCGTTTTAAGATGGGAAATTAAATCCCCTTCAATTCTGAGGGTCCCTGGGGGCCAACTAGCCCACCAGGTACCTCCAGTAAGCGTGGCCTCTGAACACCTCTCTGCAACGCAGCTCTCTGGCGCATACTGGAGGTATCTGGAGGGCTAGTTGGCCCCTAGGGACACTCGGGATTGAGGAGGAATTAATTCTCCAACTTAAAACGCGCCACAGGGCGTGTTTGCAGACATGTCACCTCAGGCCCCACCCCCTTCCTTCACCATTGTGCAAATATTCCTCTAAAATCAGCCGAACTACGAATTCCGATTTACTCACCTGTTATCAGGAGAGACCTCAGTGCTGCATCTTTGAGCCCAGTACTGATCCTGAAAAGTAATTTTAACCGTACTTACCAGTAACTTGAATTTCCTTCCATAGGCTAACATTGACTGGTTTCACTTGGAAATTCTTCTAAGTGTGGAGTTTTGGAACTTTATAATATTCCTCTAAAATCAGCTGAACTACGAATTCCAATTTACTCACCTGTTATCAGGAGAGACCTCAGTGCTGCATCTTTGAGCCCAGTACTGATCCTGAAAAGTAATTTTAACCGTACTTACCAGTAACTTGAATTTCCTTCCATAGGATATCATTGCCTGCTTTTTGCTGAAAAAGTTTCTGTCAATTTTTGAAACATACAAATATTCCTCTAAAATCAGCAGAACTACGAATTCCGATTTACTCACCTGTTATCAGGAGAGACCTCAGTGCTGCATCTTTGAGCCCAGTACTGATCCTGAAAAGTAATTTTAACCGTACTTACCAGTAACTTGAATTTCCTTCCATAGGCTAACATTGACTGGTTTCACTTGGAAATTCTTCTAAGTGTGGAGTTTTGGAACTTTATAATATTCCTCTAAAATCAGCCGAACTACGAATTCCGATTTACTCACCTGTTATCAGGAGAGACCTCAGTGCTGCATCTTTGAGCCCAGTATTTTTCCTGAAAAGTAATTTTAACTGTACTTACCAGTAACTTGAATTTCCTTCCATAGGATATCATTGCCTGCTTTTTGCTGAAAAACTTTCTGTCGATTTTTGAAACATACAAATATTCCTCTAAAATCAGCAGAACTACGAATTCCGATTTACTCACCTGTTATCAGGAGAGACCTCAGTGCTGCATCTTTTAGCCCAGCACTGACCCTGAAAAGTAATTCTAACCGTACTTACCAGTAACTTGTATTTCCTTCCATAGGAATCCATTGTCTGGTTTTCAGCAGAAAAGTTTCAAAGTGTCGATTTTCACAAACTACAAATATTCCTTAAAAATCGCCTGTATGACTTAAACGCATTCTTTCAACTGTTTACAGGAGATGCACCAGTGCTGGATCCAGGATCCACCACTGAGTAAGAAAAAGTAACGATAACACTACTTACCTGCTAAGTGAATTTCCTCCCATAGGATAACATTGGTGATTCTATGTGAAAAAGTTTCTGTCAACTTTTAAAATGCAATATTATTCCTTAAAAATCACTACTGTAACCAAAACGCTTTTACTCAACTGTTTACAGGAGATGTCCCAGGACTGAATCTAGGATCCAGGCCTGTGGTTAGAAAAGTAATCCATAAAGTAACTAATTGCATTTAACTAGAAATTTACATTGAGCTCAATGTTGCATTGTGTTTGAAATTGTGTTGCCCATTGCAACAACTGTAACTACTGTACTTAAAAGTCTATTGCCTATTTGCAAAGTATTTAAACGAAAGTAATTCATTCTGAGAAAGTATATTTTGTAATGTAATGTATAATGTAATTACAATGTAATTTAAAAAATAAAATATCTAAAAATAAATAGTTTAAAAAAATGTAGTAAATCAGTATCAAAAAAATAAATATAACAATTAATACATTTAAAAATTGTCATTTACAAAACCTTTGAAATTCACTGAAAAAACCCATAGGTTTCAGGCACGTTATAGTTAGAAATTAGCATTTAAAAAACCTTACAAATTCACTGAAAAAACCATAGGTTTTAGGGACAGTTATAGTTAGTTGGACATTGCACTCGTACAAAACCCGTGAAATTCCCCGTTATAGTTAGTTCAGCTAACTATAACTCGCGCCCACAATGCACTGCTGATGACGTCACATATTACATCACTCATGACATGGTCAGTGACATCACTGATGACATCATCCAAGTGATAATCTGATGGACCTCCTCACACCCTAATATAACCTTTGATACACCCACTCTAAATTACAGACTGCCATTCGCAAAACCATAGACACTCCAACACCAATAACTACATACCCACTCACTGATTCTTAGGTCTACACACACATCCACTCACTCACCCGTACAGTCACTCATACTTACGGTCACTCAGTACAGTACTATCATATGCACTCATACTCCTATATAGACACTCAAACACCGCCACTCATCCATAGAGGTACTCACACACCTAGTCAGTCATGCAAATAATTAAACACACTGCCATTTACTCACCTATACAGTTATACACACACCAGCTCACTTACTCATACAAATACTAGCACATTCTTACGCTCTTATACAATCACTGATACAAGCACACACTCATCCATACAGTCACTCTCACAATCACACACTCTCGCTTATAGCTATTTATATACTCCAACACACATATATACTGCCTTTCACATATGTAGTTACTCACACATGTACCACTGGGACATACATTCACTCACTAACACACTCTTACACACACTTACCCACCCATACAGTCTATCACAGATGCACTCTTGAAACCATCCACCCAGTGAATCACCCACTCACACATCTATGCACAGAGTCGCACACACCCCACCCACACAAACACTCAGGCACCCATACAGATACTCAGACAACCAATCAATAACTCATATAGACACTCATGTAGCTATTCACAAACCCATGCAGCCACTTACACAGCAACAGACAGACGGATACAGACATTCACCCAGTTTAGTCACTAACCCATGCATTCAGTAAGATACGTTTAATCACTCACTTATAGAGTTAGTCACGCACCTACTAAATCATCCATACAGACACTTATACACCCACTCATTCTTCAATACGCCTTTCCCTATATATATTAAAAATATTTAAACTTTACAGAAACACACAGTCACTGGATGATGTCATCAGTGATGTCATTTGAGATGTCATCAGTGATGTCATCAGTGATGTCACTGACCATGTCATGAGTGATGTAATATGTGATGTCATCAGCAGTGCATTGCAGGGCGCGAGTTATAGTTAGCTGAACTAACTATAACGGGGGAATTTCACGGGTTTTGTACGAGTGCAATGTCCAACTAACTATAACTGTCCCTAAAACGTATGGTTTTTTCAGTGAATTTGTAAGGTTTTTTAAATGCTAATTTCTAACTATAACGTGCCTGAAACCTATGGGTTTTTTCAGTGAATATATATATATATACATATGACTTAACTCCGTATCTCCCCGATTCTTTCTCTCCCAACACGGACACGGACCAACGATCTTTGTGCAAAATTAATTTATTGCAATGCCGCCATAATGTTTCGGCTCGTCCGAGCCTTGATCACATGACATATATATATATTACCTACTGGTGGTCACCAGCAGATAGTTATAGTTAAGGCCTTGTTTCTATTCAAAAAGCGTTTTTTCTTTTGCCAATATCTTTGGCGCCGTTTGACGAATTGTCGCAAAATTTTCAAAACTAATGGCCCGCTCCGGTCAGCTCCTGTCTTGAAAGTTTCGGGGTGATTTGTCAAGCGGGGGCCGACAAAAAAGGGGGGTCCCAAAACGCGTTTTCCCCATGTTAATTTCCATAGGAAACTTTAGACACGGCTACAGCCCGCACTGCTGAACGGAATTACACCAAATTTGGCAAAAAGGTAGCTCTTGGTTCAGAAAGCACTCTTTTTTTAAATGGTGTAAATCCGTTCTGTAGTTGCTGAGAAATTCAAAAAATAAAAATATAAATATCTGAGCACCGAGGAGGGTTCTCGAACCCTCCCGGGCATGAGCTTCACTCTGATTGGCTGACAACACTCTAAACCAGAATGTGTTGGCAGCCATCTTGTGACCCGGTAACCCAGTCACAAGAAAAAGGTAAAACAAAAGGTAAAAAACAAGAAAAGGGGGCAGGAAAGAAACACCCTGACCCCCTAGGCCTGCTCCGGGGGTCCCACAAGGACACCCAGGCCCAAAAAAAGCATTTTGTTTTTAAACAAAAAAAATCGGCAGCATTCGCGCTGGGTGTGCTAGATTTCATTATTGCATCGAGGGAGGGATTGGGAAACTGCAAGTTGGTTTGTGCGAGAGCTGTGGAAATATGCGGGCGTTGGTGCCGGGGCTTAGCCTTTCACCATTAATGAAAGGAGTGCTAATAGCGCCTCTTTTCTGTGCTTGGGTATTTCGGTCTCTAAGCACTATGTAATCCTTGTTCTTCCCCGGTAGTCCGCGTGTGGATGGCGTTCTCCTATGGTGGTACATATAGAGGGTGAGGGCGTGCATCTACACATTCACTCGGTGTGCCAGGGAGGCGCTGGGGCACCAGCAGGGAGATGTGGGTCAATGGATACTGCCTTAGATCACACAGTGTGCCAGGGAGGCGCTAGGGCTCCAGCAGGGAGATGTGGGTCAGTGGGTACTGTCTTAGATCACACCATGTGCCAGAGAAGCGCTTGGAGTTGAGGCATGGAGTACTGCCTTGGATCGCACTGTGTGCGAGGGAGGCGCTGGGACTCCAGCAGAGAGGTGAGGCGAGGGCACTGCCTTGGATCACACCGTTACCTTATGCCAGGGCGGCGCTGGGACTCCAGCAGGGAGATGTGGGTAAATGGATACTATCTTAGATCACACCGTGTGCCAGGGTGGCGCCAGGTTTCAGCCTAGTCGTTGGCCTGGAGTCTGCTGGAGTTGGTTATGTGGCAGGTGGCAGGACGGATGACGAGGGTTACATTTGGGATCTGCCACGATCCCTTTGGAGGATCCCTTTGCACAAGATCACATTATGGAAGGATGCTGTGCTGTAAACACCGCTGAACCGGTGAAGTCTGTTTGGAACTGGCAGCAGTAGTACCAGCAGGACCTAAAGGTGTTAATTGAGGGAGCAGGTACCCTATGAACAGGCAGTAGTGCAAGCAGAGGGCTGGAAGGGTCTGAGCAGGCGCTCCTGGTGAGATGGGCTGAGGGAGTGGACACTACATGCAAGACTGGTGCACTAGGCGGGCAGCCACCCGTCCCAGTGACAGTAGGGCGTGTGCCCATTAGCAGTCCCAACACCCGCCCCTTCTGTGACTGCACAGCCTGGGTGTCGCACTACTGTAACCGCTTGGCACCACTGACAGTGCTGAGGCCTTCTCCTCCCACCTTTGTAAGGTTGGGGGGAACAGTGCTCTGGCATTGTGTTGTTAAGGGAGCACTGGCCCTCGTAGCCTCCCTTGGAGTTGGGGTGTTGTGTAGTGTGTTGTGTAGTGTGGCACTGCTGTCTGTGCTCAGCAGCCTCGTAATTCTGAGATGTGGGACAGTCTCTAATGCGGATGGTGTGGCACTGTGTACCACTGCTTGCACAAGTGCGGTGGCCTCACCTCCCTGGTGATGTGCAGTCTGGCATCGTGGGAGGGTGTTATGTGGTGTGGCACTGCTTTCTCTGCTGGGGTAGCCTTGTAAACACTGCGGCGTCTCTCTAATGGATGGTGTGGCACTTTGTACTACTGCTTGTGCTGTTGTGGTGACCGCACATGATGGAGCGAGGTAATTAAAAAAATTTGGAACCCCCTAATAACCATACTAATGAAATGACATTATTAATTGCGTGATAGACTAATCAACTTTTTACACCTTTTTGGTAACACTTACATAAGTGGTAACTGCAATTTATGTGCAAATTAACTTATTTACAATCGAAAAGGTGAAATAATACTAAAATAGTGATTTGCATATTAATTAGAGTAATGTTGCATGATTTGTGCTATGTAGTGAAATTGTATTGTGGCAAAAGAATGGAGATGGTAAGTAAACATGGCTTTAAATGTTGCTTTGCTAGGTAACACCTAATTGGGGTACTTAGAATGACGAGTGGGAAACAGAAAGGCTTATTTTCTTTATTTTAATTATGATTGTGTTTGTTTCCATGATAGTTCGTTCGGGCCTGCTAGGCCGTGCTGTAAAAATGGCTGCCGAGGCAGATGAGCTCAGTACGCAGACGCAAAGATGGCCTCTAAGCGGAAGAAAGCCGCAGAAACATATCACGTGGGTGCGAGTCGAGCACAGAGTGAGAAGTGTCAAGGTCAGGCTGACCCGACACGAGGTGAATGCCAAGAAAGACTCAGCGTGAATCCGTGAGAACAAGGGATGAGCAACAGAAAATTAACAATGGACTGTTTATTATGAAGTAGCGAAAAGAGAAACATTAAATGAACTTTTAATCGGATTGCTATTACCCAAAGGTCGTGTGAAAGGATGAAATCATAAACAATTTCAGAACCAGTTTGAACAAGGAGGGCAATGAGATGATTCTTGCCACCCCTCCAATGGACCAATTAGCGTGATTCTTGCCCCTAAAGATTGCAACTTTATGTTTAGTAAGCTAGTAGTAGGGTATAAGAGGACCTACTCTTAAGTAGGAGGCGCGCTATTCCTCCATGATTTTTGAGCACTGAACGTTGATGCTGAAGAAGCTGCTGCTATTTTCTTTAGGCCATTTTTTTAATAGAATTATTCATTTTGAACTCTAAACTTTACTGGGGAAAGGAACGAGACCGATGCGGGAAATCTGTATAGGAGGTCCGTCGAGGAGGCCTGTTTAGCGGGACAGACAGTCAGTTTTGGGAGTTCCATGCTGTGATCTACAATTTATCTGCTTTGGCGAACTTTACATTCTCCATCTAAGAGGGGTATGCGTAAAATTCTTTTTGAACTTATTTCTTATAGTGATATTGAAATGTATTAAAACGATTAATAAATTTGAATTACACTCATGCATTTAAGAAAATAGATAAACTTTATTATAATTAAAACTACGAGTCTGTGGTTCTTTAGCTCAATAATAAACGTAATGTTTTTAATAGGTTTTGAATGTGATTGAGCTGGTCTTAATCACCATCAACTTATTCTACTAGTTGGTCCATCGACCAAAGAGCAGAATACCTTAATGTCTTAGAATTGACAGGATTAAACTGATTATGTATAACGTTTTAAGGAAATATCCTGTTAAACTTTAACAAGGTATCCCGTTCCTCCAGCAACCTCATTCTTCTCTTTGGTAGTAGTGGATGTGACCCAGGGAACAATTGAGAGAGTGTATGGTTATGCGGTGTTATGGGCCCCACCGTCATAAGGTATAGTTGTTGTGTGTGATCTTTTACCTGGAGGTTATATCCAAAAGAGAAGAATTTATATTTGTCGCGCTGGATCACACATCTCCAGATATTGTAAGGAGGTCTTAAGTATTCTGGCACATTTGCCCTGGCAACACGGCATCACTTCACGGATGTTGTGCAGTCTGGCACCATGCGAGGCGAGTGTGTACATGGCATCACTCTCCTGGTGGTGTGCAGTCTGGCACCATGAGAGGGGCTTGTGTACATGGCATCCCTCTCCTGGTGGTGTGTAGTCTGGCCCCGTGAGAGGGTGGAGTGTAGTGTGTGAGTTTTGCCCTGGCACCATGGCATCTCTACCTGCTGTAACCCGCCGGCCTCTTGCATCAGGTGAAGTCTCAGTACTTCCGGTTGGGATTCCTGCCGGGGGCCCCACCCTGGTGTCCCGCCTCCACCCCCACCACTATTGTTAGCAACCCTCCAGCGCCAACATAAAACACTCTCCAACAACCAGCGTCGAGAGGAGGCTGTTGGTGGCACGGTGAGCTATACAAGTACCAGACATACCATTTCAGTACCATATCTCCACGGCGCCAGCTGCCAGCGCCTAGAGGCGCATGTCGGGAGCGCTGGGCGCTATATAGGTACCAAACACACTCATTCAGTACCATATCAGTGCCAAGAGGTGGTTGTCAGTGACGCTGGCCGCTATATGGGTGCCAGACACACCAACTTAGGGGAGAGGTTGTGGCCTTACGGCCAGAGCTGCCGACTATGGAGCTGGGGAGCCAGGTTCAAGCCTCGGCGTCGGCTCAGCATCCTGTGATTGTGGGCAAATGACTTAATCTCCCCGTGCCTACCAAGAAATTAATGTTTCCATGTGTAACATAACTGGTGCTCATGTAAAGCGCTCCAATACCTTCGGGTCGAGGTCGCTCTATATAAATTTGCAAAAAAAAACTTGTACCATATCTGTGTATGACGCCAGCTGTACCAGAACAAGACTCAACTGTGTCCAACCCAGAGCCAAAAGACGGCTGCAGGTGGCACTAGGCGCTATTGCATTCTATTATATAGCGCATACTACTTCGACAGATACTGAGCGCTATAGACATATTCGTCCTTTGTCCGCGCGCTTGCAGAGCAGTAGCATCACGTAAACGTAGGCGCTCTTGTGCAAGAGGGATGCACTAACCGCGGCGACATATCAGATGCACATTAGTGTCCGAAAATGCACACGTCTGTACGCACACCACAATGAACGTTATGTGCACAAAGCCGCCAGTGCCACCTGCGCAAAACTCACTATTTGCACAGCATTTTCACCACAACAAAATGAATAGTACTAGTAATTGGAGAAAAAGCGCTGCATGCGGACCAAGCGCCAAATGGCATACCGCACAATGGCTAAGCCGTCTTCACAGGTCATTTAGCGCCAAGAATCCTTTACTGGCCGTAGGGCTCTACCCCAGCAGCACAGCGTACCCTTGCTCAACCAACCTTTTTACTGTCCCAGTTTGGGCCAGAGGCTATTAGTGACAGTCCGTTTTACCCCCACAGTAACCCTCTGCTTCAGGCCATTTGTTCTTCGGTTTCGAAGCCGCCCGTGTCAGTCCAGCGCTAAAGAAAGCCCTCATGATGGCGAATCTTGGAGGGTAGTTTAGTTTGGAGGGGGGTGCACCTATCCTCTCTACTCCTAGGCACGTGCATTAACCTATAGGGGTTCTGCCCAAGTTCCCAGCCTGTGAGTGCAGTGAAGGGCAGGAAGAGCACCCACTACCCTCGGGTCTCACTCAGACTCTAAGCCCTAGGGAGCAGTGAGGGACAGGAAAGCCTCACTGCCTTGAGGTCTCACTCAGACTCTCAGCTCTGGGGGCAGTAAGGGGGCACACAAGCCTCACTCTCTCATGCTCACTGCACATCGTCTGCTTCCTGCTTATTAATCTTTATCACATCAGATGTCTTTTCCTTCCCGGCAGGGGGGTTGGGGGCTGGATTTCAGTATTGCATCGAGGGAGTCTAGATTTTATTATTGCATTGAGGGAGGGCTTGGGAAACTGCAAGTTGGTTTGTGCGAGAGCTGTGGAAATATGTGGGCGTTGGTGCCGGGGCTCAGCCTTTCACCATTAATGAGTCAATGAAAGGAGTGCTAATAGCGCCTCTTTTCTGTGCTTGGGTATTTCGGTCTCTAAGCACTATGTAATCCTTGTTGTTCCCCGGTAGTCCGCGTGTGGATGGCGTTCTTCTATGGTGGTACATATAGAGGGTGAGGGCGCTCATCTACACATTCACTTGGGGTAGCGGGCAAACCTGGGCATGCTGCGGGTGACCAGGAGGAGGAGAGTGGGACCAGTTGAGGACCCTGGACGTGCGGAGTGGCAGGGAGGAATGCCGAGGGTGGTATAGCCTGGCTATGGGCAGTCTGCAGGAGGGTACCCTGGCATGCTGATGGTGGCATAGCCTGGCTAAGGGGCAGTCTGCAGGAGGGTACCCTGGCATGCTGAGGGTGGCATAGCGTAGCTATGGGCAGTCTGCAGGAGGGTACCCTGGCATGCTGGGGGTGGCGCAGAGTGCCTAAGGTGCAGTCTGCAGGTGGGTACCCTGGCATACAGAGGGTGGCATAGCCTGGCTGAGGGTAAGTCTACAGCAGGGTGCCATAGCATTCTGAGGATGGCATAGCCTGCAGGAGGGTACCCTAGACATGCTGAGGGGGCATAGCCTGCAAGAGGGGAAGTCAGCATCAGGGTTCCCTGGGCATGCTGACGGTGGCATAGCCTGGTTGAGAAGGAAGTGTGCAGTAGCGTTCCCTGGCATGCTGAGGGTGGCATAGCCTGGTCGAGAAGGACATCTGCAGGGTGTACCCTGGACATGCTGAGGGTGACATAGGCTGGCTAGGGGGCAGTCTGCTGGAGGGTACCCTGGCATGCTGAGGATGGCAGAGCCTGGCTGAGGGGCAGTCTGCAGGAGGGTGCCGTGGCATGCTGAGGGTGGCAGAGTCTGGCTAAGGGGCAGTCTGCAGGAGGGTACTCTGCCATGCTGAAGGTGGCATAACCTGGCTATTGGCAGTCTGCAGGAGGCACCCTGGCATGCTGAGGGTGGCATAGCCTGGCTAAGGGGCAGTCTGCAGGAAGGTACCCTGGCATGCTGAGGGTGGCAGAGCCTGGCTAAGGGGCATTCTTCAGTAGGGTACCCTGGCATGCTGAGGGTGGCGCAGCATGCCTAAGGGGCAGTCTGCAGTAGGGTACCTTGGCATGCTGAGGGAGACATAGCCTTGCTATGGGCAGTCTGCAGGAGGGTACCCTGCCATGCTGAGGGTGGCATAGCCTGGCTAAGGGGCAGTCTGCAGGAGGGTACCTTGCCATGCTGAGGGTAACATTGGCAGAGGATGCAGCCAGCAGACGCTGTAGTTGTTGTTTCCCCTGGCTGTGTGTCCGGGTTGAGGCTGGTTTGTTTGCACTCCTGCAGGTTACACGCTGTGCTGCTGCCAGGGGGTTTTGTGCACCCTTGGCTGCCCAGAGGGTGGAGTGAAGGCGGACCCAATCAGGGGCCCAGATTTAGCTGTACATGCAGGACATATGGTGGCTGGAGAGGGGCTGTCCCAATGTATGGGTCGCACCTCTGTCCCGTTCTTTCACAGTTGGCCTTTCGGGCGTGGGGCCCCGTGTGTGTGTTTGGGTGGGGGGGGTCACATTCACTCTGCGGCCCTCATTGTAATTGTATTTATATAGCGCTTACTACCCCTGATGAGGCGTTGAAGCACTTTTCAGCGAGTAGCATGTCAGCAGCTCCCCTTCTCCAAAAGCAATGCTGGCTCCCGCAGGAGGCGGGGAGCTGGCAGGGACCGCGGGGGCACTGGGGCTCCCCCCGCGGTCCCCATCAAGGAGGCCAGGCCCCGGGGGATGGGGTCCATGGGGCCAAAAGTGGCCCAGGGAAGGGGGGCCACGCGGCCCCCCTCCCTTTTGTAATTTAATAAAATAAATAAATAAGGCCGGGCCCTGGGGGATGGGGTCCCCGGGGCCAATATTGGCCTCATGAGGGGGGCCATGCGGCCCCCCTCCAAAATGTAAAAAAAAAAGAAAGGCTGGCCAGGCCCCGGGGGATGGGGTTCCCGGGGCCAAGATGGCCCAGGGAAGGGGGGCCACGTAGCCTCCCTTCCAAAAATAAATTTTTGCCGGGTCCCGGGGGGATGGGGACCCCGGGGCCAAAATCGGCCTGGGGAGGGGGGCCCCACAGCCCTCATCCCCTGTAAAAAAGAAAAAAAGGAAAGACCTAGCCCCGGGGGATGGGGTCCCCGGGGCCGTAATCAGCCTCAGGAGGGGGGCCTCGTGCCCCCCTCCTTCTGAGTAATAAAAAAATGTCTCATGTCTCGGGGAATGGGGTCCCCGGGGCCCAAAAGGCTCAAGAGAAGGGGGGCCACACAGCCCCCTTCTTAAAATAAAAATTATTTTTAAAAACGGCAACTCGCTGGAGGCCCCGCCCCCTCCCTGCATGACTGTGCAAACGCGCCTCCTGGCGCGCTCTGTGTTGGGGGATTAAGTCCTCGTTGCTAGTGAGAGTCCCTGGGGGCCAACTAGGCAACCAGGAACCTCCAGTAAGCCCCACACAGTGGGATTGCTGAGAGGTGGTACGAGGCCACGCCCCTTTTAACACCACTCTGCAAACGCGCCTCTTGGCGCACTGCTGGTGGGGTGATGAGGTCCCCTTGTGTCCTGAGGACCTCAGAACTAAAGTGGACTTCATCCATCGAGCAGCAGTGCTATATAATTTTGGCATTGCCCCCGGGACCTGGCCCACCTGATGGCTCATTAAAATGCGGGACCGCCACCTCCCCAGGGCTATGCTAATTATATGCAGGGGCATGCGGCCCCCCCCCGCAGCCCCAGGGGCTGCCACCTCCCGGGGGCTTTGTGTGGGGCTTACTGGAGGTAAGAGGGAGGCTAGTTGGCCCCTAAAGTACCTCCAGCAGAGAAGGGGACTTCAATCCCCATCCAAGAGCGCGCCAGGGAGCGCGTTTGCAGAGTGGTGGGCAAAGGGGGCGTGGCCTGCTATGAGAACTTACCAATCCTGCTGTGTGGGACTTACTGGAGGTAATAGGAGGGGTGGTTGGCCCCCAAGGATGTCCTTGGGGGCCAACTACCCCTCTTGTTACCTCCAGTAAGTCCCACACAGTGGGATTGCTAAAATGTTTTCGGAGGCCATAACCCCCTTTCTCCACCACTCTGCAAACACGCCTCCTGGCAGACTACGGGATGGGGGATGAAGTCCAATTTACTCCTGAGGGACTTTGGGGCCAAGAAGCCCTCTTGGTACCTGCTGTAAGTCCTACGCAGCAAAATTCCTGACCGCTGGTCGGAGGCCCAGCACCCTTTCTTCACCACTCTGCAAACGCGACTACTAGTTAAAGAAGTGTTTGCAATGTAATAGGTTTCGCATTTGCGAGAGTTAGAGCTATTGGCGTTGTAAATGTAAAAGTTTTTTACTAATGTTTTTTGGAGTGGATGTACGTTGTTGTAGTAGAATTATGTGGTATGTTGTGCAGTGAAATTATGTGGATAGAAAGTATGTGGTATTTAGTGTATAGGAATTATGTAGAGTAGGATTATGTGTTATGGAGAGTAATTATGTGGTATGGTAGTCTGTGTTGTGGAGTGGTAACCTCAGGTTTAGTCTTCCTCGTTTCCATAGAAGCTCAACTATGAACTTAGAGAGACAAAAAAAGAAGGAATCACTGAGGAGCACTTGTGGACCTAGTCAGAGGTATGAGCAGGGCCACTGGAATTATGCGACTGTTTGGCTGCACTGACTTTTGCACAATTATACATTTTCCGCATTAGCCACATAATTCATCATCTGCTCCCTAATCTGCAGATTTGAACAAAAAAAGCCTTGTTTCTAGCTCAAACGGCTCAAACGTTACCAAAAATGCTGTTACAGCGTGGTGGAAGGCCCTTTGCACACCTAGAATGGTCACCTTTTACTTATTGTTAAATGTGGGTGTTAAATTGGTACTAATGGTGTGCAAGCCACTCTTGCTTCCTTTTGCGCCTCTCTCTGCGCCTCTCTTGCCTCTTTCTGCATTTCTGTTGCCTCTTTCTGCACCTCATTTGCTTCTTCCTGTACCCCTCTTACGTCTTTCTGCACCCTTTTTGCCTCTTTTTGCACCTCTGTTCCTTCTTTATGCACTTCTTTTGTTTCTTTCTGCACCTGTCTTGCTTCTTTCTGCACCCCTCTTGTCTCTCTCTCCACCCCTCTTCCCTCTTTCTGCATGTCTGTTGCTTCTTTCTGCACTTATCTTGCTTCTTTCTGCACCTCACTTGCCTCTTTCTGCACCTCTATTGCCTCTTTCTGCAGTTCTCTTGCCTCCTTCTGCACTTCACTTGCCCTTTTCTGCACCCCTCTTACGTCTTTCTGCACCCTTTTTGCCTCTTTCTGCACCTCTGTTCCTTCTTTCTGCACTTCTTTTGCTTCTTTCTGCACCTGTCTTGCTTCTTTCTGCACCCCTCTTGTCTCTCTCTCCACCCCTCTTCCCTCTTTCTGCACGTCTGTTGCTTCTTTCTGCACTTATCTTGCTTCTTTCTGCACCTCACTTGCCTCTTTCTGCACCTCTATTGCCTCTTTCTGCAGTTCTCTTGCCTCCTTCTGCACTTCACTTGCCTCTTTCTGTAACTCTCTTGCCTCTTTCTGCACCTCTCTTGCCTATTTCTGCACCTCACTTGATCTTTCTGCACCCCTCTTCCCTCTTTGTGCAACTCTCTTGCCTCTTTCTACACCTCTCTTTCCTCTTTCTGCACCACTCTTGCCTCTTTCTGTACCTCTGTTCCTTCCTTCTTCACCTGTCTTGTCTCTTTCTGCACCCTTTGTGCCTCTTTCTGCACCCCTCCTGCCTCTTTCTGTACCCCTCTTGCCTCTTTTTGCACCTCTCCTACCCCTTTCTGCACCCCTCTTGCCTCTTTTTCCACCTCTGTTGGGTTCTTTCTGCACCTCTTTTTCTTCATTCTGCACTTCACTTGCCTCTTTCTGTACCCCTCTTGCCTCTTTTTGCACCTCTTTTGGTTCTTTCTGCACTGCTCTGGCTTCTTCCTGCAGCTCTGTTCTAAATTTATGCATCCCTCTTGCCTTTTTCTGCACCCCTCTTCCCTCTTTCTGCACCTCTCTTACCTCAGTTTGCCCACCTGTTCCCTCTTTCTGCACCCCTTTTGCCTGTTTCTGCAACTCTCTTGCCTCTTTCTGCAGTTCTCTTGCCTCCTTCTGCACCTCACTTGCATGTCTGTTGGTTCTTTTGCACTGCTCTTGCTTCTTTCTGCACCTCTCTTACAAATTTCTGCACCCCTCTTGCCTCTTTCTGCACCCCTTTTATCTGTTTCTGCACCTCTCTTGCCTCTGCACCTCTGTTCCCTCTTTCTGTACCTATTTTGCTTGTTTCTGCAACTCTCTTGCCTCTTTCTGCAGTTCCCTTGCCTCCTTCTGCACCTCTGTTGCTTCATTCTGCACTTTCCATGCTTCTTTCTGCACCTGTCTTGCTTCTTTCTGCACCCCTGTTGTCTCTTTCTGCACTCGTCTTCCCTCTTTCTGTACCTTTCTTGCCTGTTTCTGCATCTCACTTGCCTCTTTCTGCACTTTCCTTGCTTTTTCTACACATCTGTTGCTTCTTTCAGCAATTCTCTTGCCTCTTTCTGCACTTCTCTTGCCTGTTTCTGCACCTCTCTTGCCTCTTTCTGCACCTCTCTTGCCTCTTTCTGTACCTTACTTGCTTCCTTTTGCACTTCTCTTGCCTCTTTCTGCACCCCTGTTGCTTCATTCTGCAATTTCCATGCTTCTTTCTGCACCTGTCTTGCTTCTTTCTGCACCCCTGTTGTCTCTTTCTGCACTTGTCTTCCCTCTTTCTGTACCTTTCTTGCCTGTTTCTGCATCTCACTTGCCTCTTTCTGCAGTTTTCTTGCTTCTTTCTACACCTCTGTTGCTTCTTTCAGCAATTCTCTTGCCTCTCTATGCACTTCTCTTGCCTGTTTCTGCACCTCTTTTGCCTGTTTCTGCAACTCTCTTGCCTCTTTCTGCAGTTCTCTTCTCTCCTTCTGCACCTCTGTTGCTTCTTTTTGCACTTCTCTTGTCTCTTTCTGCACCCCTGTTGCTTCATTCTGCACTTTCCATGCTGCTTTCTGCATCTGTCTTGCTTCTTTCTGCACCCCTGTTGTCTCTTTCTGCACTTGTCTTCCCTCTTTCTGTACCTTTCTTGCCTATTTCTGCATCTCACTTGCCTCTTTCTGCAGTTTTTTTGCTTCTTTCTACACCTCTGTTGGTTTTTTCAGCAATTCTCTTGCCTCTTTCTGCAATTCTCTTACCTGTTTCTGCACCCCTTTTGCCTCTTTCTGCACCTGTCTTCCCTCTTTGTGCAGCTCTCTTGCCTCTTTCTACACCTCTCTTCCCTCTTTCTGCACCACTCTTGCCTCTTTTTGTACCTCTGTTGCTTCTTTCTGCACTTCTCTTGCCTCTTTCTGCACCCTTCGTGCCTCTTTCAGCACCTCTGTTGCTTCTTTCTGCACTTCTCTTTCTTCTTTCTGTACTCCTCATGCCTCCTTCTGCGCCTTTGTTGCTTCTTTCTGCACTTCTCTTGGTTCTTTCTGCACGGTTCTTGCCTCTTTCTGCATTCCTCTAGCCTTTTTGAGCACCTCTTTTGCTTCTTTCTACACTTCTCTCTCCTCTTTCTACACTCCTCTTGCCTCTTTCTGCAATTCTGATGCTTCCTTCTGCACTTTTATTGCCTCTTTCTGAACCTCACTTGCTTCTTTCTGCAGCTGACTTGCCTCTTTCAGCACCTCTGTTGCTTTTTTCTGCAGATCTCTTGCCTCTTTCTGCACCTCACTTGCCTGTTTCAGCACCTCTGTTGCTTTTTTCTGCAGATCTCTTGCCTCTTTCTGCACCCCTCTTTTCACTTTCTGCACCTCTCTTGCCTCTTTCTGCACCCCTGTTCCCTCTTTCTGCACCTCTCTTGCCTCTTTCTGTACCTCTGTTGCCTCTTTCTGCACTTCTTTTGCTCTTTCTGCACCCCCTTCGCGCCTCTTTCAGCACCTCTGTTGCTTCCTTCTGCAGTTCTCTTCCTCTTTCTGCACCCCTCCTGCCTCTTTCTGTACCCCTCTTTCCTCTTTTTGCACCTCTCCTACCCCTTTCTGTACCCCTCTTGCCTCTTTTTGCACCTCTGTTGGTTCTTTCTGCACTGCTCTGGCTTCTTCCTACACCTCTGTTCCAAATTTCTGCATCCCTCTTGTCTTTTTCTGCACCCCTCTTCCCTCTTACTGCACCTCTCTTACCTCAGTCTGCCCACCTGTTCCCTCTTTCTGCACACCTTTTGCCTGTTTCTGCAACTCTCTTGCCTCTCTCTGCAGTTCTCTTACCTCCTTCTGCACCTCTCTTGCCTCTTTTTGTACATCTGTTGGTTCTTTTGCACTGCTCTTGCTTCTTTCTGCACCTCTCTTGCAAATTTCTGCACCCCTCTTGCCTCTTTCTGCACCCCTTTTACCTGTTTCTGCACCTCTCTTGCCTCTGTCTGCACCTCTGTTCCCTCTTTCTGTACCTATTTTGCTTGTTTCTGCAACTCTCTTTCCTCTTTCTGCAGTTCTCTTGCCTCCTTCTGCACCTCTGTTGCTTCTTTCTCCACTTCTCTTGCCTCTTTCTGCACCCCTGATGCTTCATTCTGCACTTTCCATGCTTCTTTCTGCACCTGTCTTGCTTCTTTCTGCACCCCTGTTGTCTCTTTCTGCACTCGTCTTCCCTCTTTCTGTACCTTTCTTGCCTGTTTCAGCATCTCACTTGCCTCTTTCTGCACTTGTCTTGCTTCTTTCTACACCTCTGTTGCTTCTTTCAGCAATTCTCTTGCCTCTTTCTGCACTTCTCTTGCTTGTTTCTGCACCTCTCTTGCCTTTTTCTGCACCTTTCTTGCCTCTTTATGCACCCCTCTTGCCTCTTTCTGCACCTCACTTGCTTCTTTTTGCACTTCTCTTGCCTCTTTATGTACATCTTTTGCCTGTTTCTGCAACTCTCTTGCCTCTTTCTGCAGTTCTCTTGCCTCCTTCTGCACCTCTGTTGCTTCTTTCTGCACTTCTCTTGCCTCTTTCTCACCCCTGTTGCTTCATTCTGCACTTTCCATGCTTCTTTCTGCATCTGTCTTGCTTTTTTCTGCACCCCTGTTGTCTCTTTCTGCACTCGTCTTCCCTGTTTCTGTACCTTTCTTGCCTGTTTTTGCATCTCACTTGCCTCTTTCTGCACTTTTCTTGCTTCTTTCTACACCTATGTTGCTTCTTTCAGCAATTCTCTTGCCTCTTTCTGCACTTCTCTTGCCTGTTTCTGCACCCCTCTTGCCTCTTTCTGCACCAGTCTTCCCTCTTTGTGCAACTCTCTTGCCTCTTTCTATACCCCTCTTCCCTCTTTCTGCACCACTCTTGCCTCTTTTTGTACCTCTGTTGCTTCTTTCTGCACTTCTCTTGCCTCTTTCTGCACACTTCGTGCCTCTTTCAGCACCTCTGTTGCTTCTTTCTGCACTTCTCTTCCTTCTTTCTGCACTCCTCGTGCCTCCTTCTGCACCTCTGTTGCTTCTTTCTGCACTTCTCTTGGTTCTTCCTGCACTGTTCTTGCCTCTTTCGGCATCCCTTTTGCCTCTTTGAGCACCTCTTTTGCTTCTTTCTGCACTTCTCTCTCCTCTTTCTGCACTCCTCTTGCCTCTTTCTGCACCTCTGATGCTTCTTTCTGCACTTTTATTGCCTCTTTCTGCACCTCTCTTGCTTCTTTCTGCAGCTGACTTGCCTCTTTCAGCACCTCTGTTGCTTTTTTCTGTAGATCTCTTGCCTCTTTCTGCACCTCACTTGCCTGTTTCAGCACCTCTGTTGCTTTTTCTGCAGATCTCTTGCCTCTTTCTGCACCCCTCTTTTCACTTTCTGCACCTCTCTTGCCTCTTTCTCTACCTCTTTTGCCTCTTTCTGCACTTCTCTTGCTCTTTCTGCACCCTTCGTGCCTATTTCAGCCCCTCTGTTACTTCTTTCTGCACTTTTCTTCCTTGTTTATGCACCTCTCTTGCTTCTTTCTGCACCTCACTTGCCTCTTTCAGCACCGCCGTTGCTTTTTTCTGCAGATCTCTTGCCTCTTTCTGCACCTCACTTGCCTCCTTCAGCACCTCTGTTGCTTTTTTCTGCAGATCTCTTGCCTCTTTCTGCACCCCTCTTTTCTCTTTCTGCACCTCTCTTGCCTCTTTCTGCACCCCTGTTCCCTCTTTCTGCACCTTTCCTGCCTGTTTCTGCACATCTCTTGCCTCTTTCCGTACCTCTGTTGCCTCTTTCTGCACTTTTCTTGCCTCTTTCTGCACCCCTTTTGCCTCTTTCTGCACCTCTGTTGCTTCCTTCTGCACTTCTATTGCCTCTTTCTGCACCTCTCTTGCTTCTTTCTGCACCTCACTTGCCTCTTTCAGCACCTCTGTTGCTTTTTTCTGCATATCTCTTGCCCCTTTCTGCACCTCACTTGCCTCTTTCAGCACCTCTGTTGCTTTTTTCTGTAGATCTCTTCCTTCTTTCTGCACCGCTCTTTACTCTTTCTGCACCTCTCTTGCCTCTATCTGCACTCCTGTTCCCTCTTTTTGTACCTTTCCTGCCTGTTTCTGTACCTCTCTTGCCTCTTTCTGTACCTCTGTTGCCTCTTTCTGCACTTCTCTTGCTCTTTCTGCACCTTTCGCGCCTCTTTCAGCACTTCTGTTACTTCTTTCTGCACTTCTCTTCCTTCTTTCTGCACCCTTCCTGCCTCTTTCTGTACCTCTCTTGCCTCTTTGTGCACCTCTCCTACCGTTTTCTGCATCCCTCTTGCCTCTTTGTGCACCTCTGTTGGTTCTTTCTGCACTGCTTTTGCTTCTTTCTGCACCTTACTTGCCTCTTTCTGCACTTCTCTTGCTTCTTTCTACACCTCTGTTGCTTCTTTCAGCAATTCTCTTGCCTCTTTTTCCACTTCTCTTCCTTCTTTCTGCACCCTTCCTGCCACTTTCTGTACCTCTCTTGCCTCTTTGTGCACCTCTCCTACCTCTTTCTGCACCCCTCTTGCCTCTTTTTGCACCTCTGTTGGTTCTTTCTGCACTGCTCTTGCTTCTTTCTGCATCTCACTTGCCTCTTTCTGCACTTCTCTTGCTTCTTTCTATACCTCTGTTGCTTCTTTCAGCAATTCTCTTGCCTCTTTCTGCACTTCTCTTGCTTGTTTCTGCACCTCTGTTGCCTCTTTCATCACTTTTTCTTGCTCTTTCTGCACCCTTCGCGCCTCTTTCAGCACCTCTGTTACTTCTTTCTGCACTTTTCTTCCTTGTTTATGCACCTCTCTTGCTTCTTTCTGCACCTCACTTGCCTCTTTCAGCACCTCTGTTGCTTTTTTCTGCAGATCTCTTGCCTCTTTCTGCACCTCACTTGCCTCCTTCAGCACCTCTGTTGCTTTTTTCTGCAGATCTCTTGCCTCTTTCTGCATCCCTCTTTTCTCTTTCTGTACCTCTCTTGCCTCTTTCTGCACCCCTGTTCCCTCTTTCTGCACCTTTCCTGCCTGTTTCTGCATCTCTCTTGCCTCTTTCTGTACCTCTGTTGCCTCTTTCTGCACTTTTCTTGCCTCTTTCTGCACCCTTTTTGCCTCTTTCTGCCCCTCTGTGGCTTCCTTCTGCACTTCTGTTGCCTCTTTCTGCACCTCTCTTGCTTCTTTCTGCACCCCACTTGCCTCTTTCAGCACCTCTCCTACCTTTTTCTGCACCCCTCTTGCCTCTTTTTGCCCCTCTGTTGGTTCTTTCTGCACTGCTCTTGCTTCTTTCTGCACCTTACTTGCCTCTTTCTGCACTTCTCTTGCTTCTTTCTACACCTCTGTTGCTTCTTTCAGCATTTCTCTTGCCTCTTTCTGCACTTCTCTCCTTCTTTCTGCACCCTTCCTGCCCCTTTCTGTACCTCTCTTGCCTCTTTGTGCACCTCCCCTACCTCTTTCTGCACCCCTCTTGCCTCTTTTTGCACCTCTGTTGGTTCTTTCTGCACTGCTCTTACTTCTTTCTGCATCTCACTTGCCTCTTTATGTGCTTCTCTTGCTTCTTTCTATACCTCTGTTGCTTCTTTCAGCAATTCGCTTGCCTCTTTCTGCACTTCTCTTGCTTGTTTCTGCACCTCTCTTGTGTCTTTCTGCACCTCTGTTGCCTCTTTCTGCACCCCTCCTGCCTCCTTCTGCACCCCTATTCCCTCTTTGTGCAACTCTCTTGCCTCTTTCTACACCTCTCTTCCCTCTTTCTGCACCCTTCGTGCCTCTTTCGGCACCTCTGTTGCTTCTTTCTGCACCCCTCCTGCCTCCTTCTGCACCCCTCTTCCCTCTTTGTGCAACTCTCTTGCCTCTTTCTACACCTCTCTTCCTCTTTCTGCACCCTTCGTGCCTCTTTCAGCACCTCTGTTGCTTCTTTCTGCACCTCACGTGCTTTTTCTGGACCCCTCCTGCCTCTTTCTGCTCTTCTCTTGCTTCTTTCTACACCTCTCTTGCCTCTTCCTACTCCTCTCTTCCCTCTTTGTGCATTTCTCTTGCCTGTTTCTGCACTTCCCTTGCCTCTTTCTGAACCTCTGTTGCCTCTTTCTGCACCTCTCTTGCCTCTTTCTGCACTGCTCTTGCTTCTTTCTGCACTACTCTTGCTTCTTTCTGCACCCTTATTCCCTTTTTTGCATCACTCTTGCCTCTTTCTGCTGTTCTCTTGCCATTTTCTGCACCTCTCTTGCCTCTTTCTGCACCTCTTCTACCTTTTTCTGTACCACTCTTGCTTCTTTCTGCACCTCACTTGCCTCTTTCTGCAGTTCTCTTGCTTCTTTCTACACCTCTGTTGCTTCTTTCAGCAATTCTCTTGCCTCTTTCTGCAGTTCTCTTCCTTCTTTCTGCATCCCTCCTGCCTCTTTCTGTACCTCTCTTGCCTCTTTGTGCACCTCTCCTACCTATTTCTGCACCCCTCTTGCCTCTTTTTGCACCTCTGTTGGTTCTTTCTGCACTGGTCTTGCTTCTTTCTGCACCTCACCTGCCTCTTTCTGCAGTTCTCTTGCTTCTTTCTGCACCCCTCTTTTCTCTTTCTGCACCACTCTTGCCTCTTTCTGCACCCCTGTTCCCTCTTTCTGTACCTTTCCTGCCTGTTTCTGCACCTCTCTTGCTTCTTTCTGTACCTCTGTTGGTTCTTTCTGCACTTCTCTTGCTCTTTCTGCACCCTTCGCACCTCTATCAGCACCTCTTTTGCTTCTTTCTGCACTTCTCTTCCTTCTTTCTGCACCCCTCCTGCCTCTTTCTGTACATCTCTTGCCTCTTTGTGCACCTCTCCTACCTTTTTCTGCACCCCTCTTGCCCCTGTGTAAGTTCTTTCTGCACTGCTTTTGCTTCTTTCTGCACCTCACTTGCCTCTTTTTGCACTTCTCTTGCTTCTTTCTACACCTCTGTTGCTTCTTTCAGCAATTCTCTTGCCTCTTTCTGCACTTCTCTCCTTCTTTCTGCACCCTTCCTGCCTCTTTCTGTACCCCTCTTGCCTCTTTGTGCACCTCCCCTACCTCTTTCTGCACCCCTCTTGCCTCTTTTTGCACCTCTGTTGGTTCTTTCTGCACTGCTCTTACTTCTTTCTGCATCTCACTTGCCTCTTTATGTGCTTCTCTTGCTTCTTTCTATACCTCTGTTGCTTCTTTTAGCAATTCTCTTGCCTCTTTCTGCACTTCTCTTGCTTGTTTCTGCACCTCTCTTGTGTCTTTCTGCACCTCTGTTGCCTCTTTCTGCACCCCTCCTGCCTCCTTCTGCACCCCTCTTCCCTCTTTGTGCAACTCTCTTGCCTCTTTCTACACCTCTCTTCCCTCTTTCTGCACCCTTCGTGCCTCTTTCGGCACCTCTGTTGCTTCTTTCTGCACCCCTCCTGCCTCCTTCTGCACCCCTCTTCCCTCTTTGTGCAACTCTCTTGCCTCTTTCTACACCTCTCTTCCCTCTTTCTGCACCCTTCGTGCCTCTTTCAGCACCTCTGTTGCTTCTTTCTGCACCTCACGTGCTTTTTTCTGGACCCCTCCTGCCTCTTTCTGCTCTTCTCTTGCTTCTTTCTACACCTCTCTTGCCTCTTCCTACTCCTCTCTTCCCTCTTTGTGCATTTCTCTTGCCTGTTTCTGCACTTCCCTTGCCTCTTTCTGAACCTCTGTTGCCTCTTTCTGTACCTCTCTTGCCTCTTTCTGCACTGCTCTTGCTTCTTTCTGCACTACTCTTGCTTCTTTCTGCACCCTTATTCCCTTTTTTGCATCACTCTTGCCTCTTTCTGCTGTTCTCTTGCCATTTTCTGCACCTCTCTTGCCTCTTTCTGCACCTCTTCTACCTTTTTCTGTACCGCTCTTGCTTCTTTCTGCACCTCACTTGCCTCTTTCTGCAGTTCTCTTGCTTCTTTCTACACCTCTGTTGCTTCTTTCAGCAATTCTCTTGCCTCTTTCTGTAGTTCTCTTCCTTCTTTCTGCATCCCTCCTGCCTCTTTCTGTACCTCTCTTGCCTCTTTGTGCACCTCTCCTACCTATTTCTGCACCCCTCTTGCCTCTTTTTGCACCTCTGTTGGTTCTTTCTGCACTGGTCTTGCTTCTTTCTGCACCTCACCTGCCTCTTTCTGCAGTTCTCTTGCTTCTTTCTGCACTTCTCTTTCTGCACCACTCTTGCCTCTTTCTGCACCCCTGTTCCCTCTTTCTGTACCTTTCCTGCCTGTTTCTGCACCTCTCTTGCTTCTTTCTGTACCTCTGTTGGTTCTTTCTGCACTTCTCTTGCTCTTTCTGCACCCTTCGCACCTCTATCAGCACCTCTTTGCTTCTTTCTGCACTTCTCTTCCTTCTTTCTGCACCCCTCCTGCCTCTTTCTGTACATCTCTTGCCTCTTTGTGCACCTCTCCTACCTTTTTCTGCACCCCTCTTGCCCCTGTGTAAGTTCTTTCTGCACTGCTTTTGCTTCTTTCTGCACCTCACTTGCCTCTTTTTGCACTTCTCTTGCTTCTTTCTACACCTCTGTTGCTTCTTTCAGCAATTCTCTTGCCTCTTTCTGTACTTCTCTTCCTTCTTTCTGCACCCCTCCTGCCTCTTTCTGCACCTCTGTTGCGTCTTTGTGCACCTCTCTTGCCTCTTTCTGCACTTCACTTGCTTCTTTCTGCACCTCTCTTGCCTGTTTTGGCACCTTTGTTGCTTCTTTCTGCACTTCTCTTGCCTCTTTCGGCACCTCTGACTTAGAGGTAGTTTTAATACCCCTGCCTTATTATGTACTAGGGCCTTACAGGGGAGGTCATGCCAATCACAGGGGTACCCCAAACCATAGTGTACCATTGTGTATGTAGGTGTTTTCACTGTATTCTAAGTGTCTTTCAGCATAGCACTGTCTCCGGACCTGGTTATTCAGTGTGAGTTACCACCAGTACCAGTCAGCAAAAAGTTGGGGGCACAGGATGACTTTGCAACAAGACCTCTTTCTGGACTTCTGTTGCCTCTTTCTGCATTTCTCTTGCTTCTTTCTGCACCTTTCTTCCTCTTTCTGGACTTCTGTTGCCTCTTTCTGCATTTCTCTTGCTTCTTTCTGCGCCTTTCTTCGTCTTTCTGCACATGTCCTATCTCTTTAGGCATACTTAGAAATTAGCATTTAAAGAACCTTCACTGAAAAAACCATAGGTTTTAGGGACGTTATAGTTAGAAATTAGCATTTAAAAAACCTTAGAAATTCACTGAAAAAACCACAGGTTTCAGGGACGTTATAGTTAGTTGGACATTTCACTCGTACAAAACCAGAGAAATTCAGCCGTTATGTTATAGTTAGTTGAACTAACTATAACTCGCGCCCCACAATGCACTGCTGATGACTTCACATATTACATCATTCATGACATGGTGAGTGACATCACTGATGACATCTCAAATGACATCACTGATGACATCACTGATGACATCATCCAGTGACTGTGTGTTTCTGTAAAGTTAAAATATGTTTTATATATATATATATATATATATATATATGCCAAGGTGTATTGAAGAAAGAGTGGGTGCATAAGTGTCTGAATGGATGATTTAGTAGTCCAGTTCCTTTAAACTTTAGTATAGAAGATACTTTGGCAGCAATGGACACAGTCAAACCGGGAAAAGCACCAGGCCCAGATAAGATACCGGGAGATTTACTAAGGTGTGATAAGGAGGTTTGGGGTCCCTATATAAATTTCTTGTGTAACTCGGTCGCCGCTGGAGCACCAATACTGGAATCATGGAAAGGGGCTGAGATTACTACAATTTTTAAGAAAGGAAATCGCCAAGACCCTTCACATTATAGACCGATTAGCTTAATAGATGTTTTACAAAAAATATATGCTCGACAAATTTTAATAAAACTAAATGATTGGATTGAGGAGAATAGTCTTTTATCAAAATACCAGGCTGGTTTTAGAGTAAAAACAAGCACAATTGACCAAGTCTTTAGATTTCTTTGCATTAGCTGGAAGTATACCGTCCTTAAGCAGGGACACCTGTACATCGCCTTTGTAGATTTGAAGGCCGCCTTCGACCTCATCCCTAGAAACCTCCTCTGGAAATCCCTACGAACTCAAGGGATCCCGGGGGAAATACTCATGCAAATAATTAGATTGCATGAGGGGAACTTTGCAAAGGTTAGGTGGGGACCGAAGGGAGAGCTTACAGAGCCGATCCAAGTGAACCGGGGCGTAAGGCAGGGATGTGTGCTGGCGCCCACCCTATTTTCATTGTATGTGAATGACATACCGGAATATCTATTGGGCTGCGAATATGATTCTCCCAAGTTAGGGGGGGCACCAGTACCTGCATTATTATTTGCAGATGATACTATTTTAATATCCCATACCCCAAAAGGTTTACAATGTTTAATAGATAGTTTTAATGCATACTGTGAAACTAAAGGCCTGGAAATAAATTCTAGCAAAATAAAATATATGGCAGTGAATCCCCATAAGTCTTTTAAAAAGAACCTAACAGTAAAAAACCAGAAACTAGAGTATGTGCAAAATTTCAACTACCTAGGTATAACCTTGGACACTAAAATGACTTGGAAAGCTCAAAGGGAGAAAAGTAAAATTATTCTACTCCAAAATTCATTACCGATAGCGAAGAAACATGAGAATAGTATGTCCAAAGCGGTATCCCCTGCCCTTGAGGTATACAAGTATAGAGCACAATCAGCATTCCATTATGGGGCAGAATTATGGGGGCCATCGAGGAACAATACTTTTATGGCAGGAGAAAACAAGTTTTTTAGAAAATTATTACGCCTTCCAATGCGCACACCGTTATTACCTATTGTGATGGATCTTAATGTGCGATGTATGGATCACCAGGTAATTTTAAGACCATTATTATTTTGGGTGCGCCTGTGGTCCACAGTAGAGCTTGCACATTATAAAGAAGGGCTTGAGGAAATCTTAAAACTCAATGGAGCCATGGGCTTACCGTGGACCAAGCATGTTAAGTGTTGGTTTTATAAATTAGGGTTGAGTCATTTCTGGGAAAAGCCAGCCCAATTGTCTTTTGCCTCAAAGAAAATACTAAAAAAAACCTTCTGGGCCTACATCCAAGATAGTGTGTCACTTAATTTAGCTACTGGCACTTTAACAACTAGGTTCCTTTCAATGAAATCAACATGGAGTTTTGAACAATTCTTGGATGAGCCACAGCTCGCATAAACACTGTATATGAAGTTTAGATATGGTGTTTTACAAATTAATTCAAATACATCGAAGTGGGCCCATAAGCAAGGGGACGAAAATATTGACCAGTGTGTGCTGTGTCAATCTGGTGTAAAAGAAAATGACCAGCACTTATTATTCTTCTGTCCAGTTTATGCAAGATCTAGGACTAAATGGATCAAACCTCTATGTCGGGTATTGGGTATTAGGTCCTGCTTTGAGGCTGAAAGAATACTAAGAACCAATACTTCACAAAAAGTTGTTTTTAGTGTCAGCAGGTATTTATTTGACGTAGGTCTGGTAAGAGCTAAGAAAGACTTGAAATTCTAGCGCATTGCATTTGGGAAGTTGTTACTATATTAGTCTTGCATTTGCACTTTATGTACTGTACTGGGAGTATAGATATTATGATTATCTTACATTTGCACTTAATTGATTAACAAGAAGACCATGTGGAAGGCCACATTGTTTGCACACAAATTGGATTTTAAGCATTTACACTTTTTAAAGAATAACCCTCAATTAGGTAGTGAATTAAAAGCTGATTGATAGACTCCTTTTAGACTTATGGTCAATATAATGTATTCTCCGCTAATCCTTCAATATGTTTTTATTACTCAAATTATTTAAATTTTAATTGTATTTAATTTTAAAGGCGAGAAAGGTCAGTACTGGAAATGTATTCCAATACTTGTGTAATGGTCTAAGCGATACCTTTTGGACTGTTTTAACGTTTTAATGTTCTGTTGTGTAAACTGTATTGTGTATCTTTTATGGTTTTTTAAACCGAAATAAAGATTAATTGAATTGAATTGAATTGAATTGGATGATTTAGTAGGTGCGTGACTGACTGTATAAGTGAGTGATTAAACATGTCTTACTGAATGCATGGGTTAGTGACTAATCTGTGTGAATGTCTCTATCAGTCTGTCAGTTGGTGTGTAAGTGGCTGCATGGGTTGGTGAGTAGCTACATGAGTGTCTATATTATATCTCACATTGGTGTCACCTAGACTTTAATATTGTTTTAATTTACTCCCTCAGTGCACCGTGAACTATAAAATCACCCGTAACTAACATAGAAGCGGCATTGGCTGAGAACCAATTACATTCCTCCTTCAATATACTGCTGCCAATAAGTTTCAAGATAACACTTTAAAAAATGTAACATCATGCATATATGTTTAACTTGCCTGTGCGAGCAGAAGAAGGCAAATCGCCGAAACGCGTCCTCGCAATAAATTGTAATTGCATGAACACCGCGAGTGCAGCAGTTTTCCTCGAAAACAGGAGCCTTTATACTTAAATGGATCCACCTCCATTTTTGCCTGCACCCGTCATGAAGAGTGCAGCCGCGCCTTAAGGTGGAAAACGGAGCGAAATACATATATATATATATATTACCTACTGGCGGTCGCCAGTAGGTAGTTATAATTAGGACCTAGTTTCCATAGGAAAGCATTTTTTGACTTGGCTATAACTTTGGCGTCGTTTGATTAATCTGCATGAAATTTTCCCCAAAAAGTGTCACGGTGGGTTCTATTGATTGGGAAAGTTCGGGGGTGATCTGTGTAGTGGGAACTGAGAATTTGGGGCACGAAATAAGGTTGCGTTTGTAATGTTAATTCACATAGGAACCTTTAGCCACCTCTAAAGCCCGAACCGCTGAACGGACTTACACCAAATTTGGCAGGGAGGTAGATGTTAGTTCAAGGAAGTGCTTTTTGCTTATTTGGTGTAAATCCGTTCAGTAGTTTTTCAGAAATGTAAGCTTAAAATTATAGTGATATCTCTGGCCACGGATATTTTGCGAAGGTTTCGCGATGAATCGCAAATGCACGTGCCAACGGGAATGCTCTGATTGGCTGGACGCAACCTGAATAGAAAGTTGTGGCCAACGTTTTATCTATTGGGAACGGTTCCTGGGGCTGAAATTCTGTGTGAAAGCCCACATAAGGGGTCAGGGGGGAGATACTCTGACCCCATGGTTGAGAAATGGAGGTGTTAGTGACAGAAGTTATATGTCCAAAATTGATTCTTTTAATCGCACACAATATTTGTGATGATGCTGCGACTGCCAGCGTGGCCCTCCGTGTACCATCGTGGGGATATCGGGACTATCAAAGTTGTCGCGAATATAGGTGAAAATATTAAAAAAATATATCAATGAATTATTAGTATGCATTGTTATAGAGACATTGATAAATGTTTTTATAGAGTTATTTATATAGTGTGTTATCTACTGTGATGGTTAGAATTAATTATATAGTTATAATTTGTTAATGTGGTGGTGGCTATTGAATTCCTGCTTTTGCTTTCTGCTTTCAGGACATACCCATGCGGATTGCGATGACTTACGCCATCGCAATATCCCGAATAACCGCGAAAACAGGAAATAGGTCTGAAAGAAGTTTTTAAAGAAACTTAGTACAAAAATATGAGTTTAAACATGCTTTGAAAGAAGTATGTATATAGTAATGTGTGTAGGGCAATGTTCAGAATTAATTTTTTACATATTATTTTTGATGTGCTGGTGGCCATTGAATGTCTGCTTTTGTTTTCCGTTTTCGCGACATGTCCAAAAAGGGAGAAAAAAAACCCTTTAGAAAAAAACTTGACAATATTTCGGGTACTAGGGTGGCTCTGACAAGAGCTGTTGCATTGGTTGTGTGTATATGGCTGCTAAACATAAGACTGGATGCAGAGTTTTAGGTTACTTAGAAACACCCTGTTGCCTTTATCTGTAAAGTGCACTCCTTCATTTCTATAAATTTCATGCATGTCAAAACACAGATTGTTGTTCTAGATACAGCCCATTCGATGGTCTCTGAGGAATGCAGAAATGGTTTTATTAACATGTTTCCTGACTTTGTCAATCTGTGGACAGAATTAATTTGACCACTTCCATTTCTGTCTTTGGCATACATTAGAGTATATCAAGACAGTGTGAGGGAAAAGCGACATCAGTTCTCCAAAGGTTTCTTTCATTAGGATTTCCAGCCCTACCCCAGTCAATGTGCCTAGGTCGTTGCCACCACAGGGCACAATCATGAGGTGAGGAGCTTGGGAATCCACAATAATGGATTTAACCACAGCCAGCAACTGATGAAACTTTAACCCTCTCTGTCTAAACCAAGTAGCATGCACATTTGGCAAACCCAAGTCCTTGACAATACCTCTCTTTTTTGCAGCCTCTTTAGCCCAATAGATATAGCTGTGGCCCACAATCCATACTCCAAGCATTTTGAAGTGAAGGAGCAACAGTAGTCAGGAGAAGGCTGGAGCTGAATGAGGTAGTTTTGCAAAGGAAAAGCAGTTACAATGGAGGTGCTTTTAAAAACAATATATATATGTATTAACCCTTGTCATAAAACTCGACTTCGCTCGTGGAGTTTGCGGAGTTTTAGCAACTCTGCATTCCGCGTAGAATGCGGAGCTGCCGAAACATTCTGCACTTCACAAAGGAGCAGATTTTTTTTTTGCGTGCCCGAAATGCGTTTTCGCGCACGCAGAAGGGACTTAAGGCCTGCGATCGCCGACGAGATTTCCCGAGCTGTTCGCGAGCACCATGAGATTTGCTAGGCGGCCGCATGGTCCCGTGAGAGTATGCGATCGTGAACACATCATTCGGGCGCACCACCAGACTTACAGCGGACGTTTTGTGAAGAACGCGATCCCGAACGCGCAGAATCTACCGCGACTGCAATCTGGAGAAGGTTCTCTCCCCGAGCAGCATCAAAGCCTTCTAGAAATAACGATTTGGATTAAAAAAACTCCTCAAATTGACATTTGGCTGTATTATTTTGTGCAAGGAGTCCTTTTTCTTTTTTTACATTTATTTTTTGAAGAAGGAAGTGCCCCAGAGTCTCCAACTTCCTGTTCCTGTCCAGCAGGCTCCTCCTAGTGCTTTGCCCATCTCCTGATCACTTTTCATTTGGATTTGGAGCTGGAAGGATCACTCTTTGCGTCTGCTGCATCATATACCATTGGATTTGAGGTCTTTTGAATTTGAGATTTAACAAGTAAGTTGGGAAATTGGTATTTGTTGTTTGATTGGGGCCATGCACCTAGATTTATTTGTACTTTTCATAGTTTTTTTTAATTTATTGTGGTGGGTGGCCTGTAGTTTCAGTAGGGGCCTATTTGTTTCTTTGTAAGTAATTTTTCTTCTTTTAGAAAGGAAACATGTTGCACAGTTCACTACACTTTCTCCAACTTTTGAAATCAATTTGCAATATTTATTTAATTCACTATGTAGCCCAGTAGTCTGCCAATAGACCTTTCAGCCAGTAGGCCCAGATCTACTCATGGGTGCATGAAACAACTGTTTCTGTGGTGTCTGTCGAACTTAAACATAATTTAGGGCATGTATGGCATTGGATTGAAATACAGAATGGTTTTTTTGGGGGTATTTCACTTTTGTTTCATGTGTGTTAAATGCCTTTGTTGGATGTGTGTGGTTGTGACTTGCAAACCTTTTTAGCCCTGTGGATTTTCATATTTGGCATTGTTGCATTAAAGATGTGTTGTTTAGCATGCCTCCTTTGTCTGGCCACTGTGTGAGTGTGTGTTGTAATAGTGGGACATCATTTGCCTTGGCTGAGCCTCAAACTTGTGGCCAGGGGCCATTTTGCAAAGTCTGTGTCCATATAGGCCTGCTTGAGTTCATTGTTTTCCAGGCCTCCTGCTTGTTGTTGTTGTGTAATGTTGTGACCATGTGGCTGGCGGCCATTTTGTGGCTTTTGCCATAGGCCTGCATGTCTTTCCTTTGTTCTTCTTGGCTTATTGCTTCTTGATGTGGCAGCCTGGCCATGTGTCTGGTGGCCATTTTGTGAAGGCAGCCAGTGTGCTTTTGCCAAAGGCCTGCATTGTCTGACTTCCCTTGTAGGCTTATTGCTTGTTGCTGTGGCCTGGCCATGTCGCTGGCGGACATTTTGTGAAGACAGCCAGTGTGCTTTTGCCCTAGGCCTGCATTGTCTTCCCTTTGTAGGCTTATTATTGCTTGTTGTTGTGGCCTGGCCATGTGGCTGGCGGCCATGTTGTGAAGGCAGCCAGTGCGCTTCTGCCATAGGCCTGCATGCCTTCTTTGTGGTGTCCATGTCTTCTTGCTGATTGTTGCTTTGCATGCAATTTTTTCTTCTTTTATTTGGCAAAAAATTTAGCACATTTCACTACATTTTCTCCATGTTTTTAATAAATTTGCAATATTGATTTGAATTGACTCACTATGTGGCCTAGTCTGGCAATGGGTTTTCCAACCAATAGGCCCAGAGCTACTCATGGGTGCATGAAACAACTGTTTCTGTGGTGGCTGTTGAATTTAAACATCATTTTGGCCATGGATGGCATTAGATTAAAAATACAAAATGTTTTTTTTTGTGGTATTTATTTCACCAAGTTTTTTTAAATGCCTTTGTTGGCTGTGTGTGGTTGTAACTTGCAGACCTTTTTATCCCCGTGGATTTTCGTTTTTGGCATTGTTGTGTTAAAGATGTGTTGTTTAGCATGCCTCCTTTGTCTGGCCAATGTGTGAGTGTGTTTGTAATAGTGGGCCATCATTTGCCTTGGCTGAGCCTCCCCATGTGGCCGGGGGCCATTTTATAAAGTCTTTGTCCATAGTCCATACTCCATATAGGCCTGCTTGAGTTGATTGTTTTTGTTTTCCAGGCCTCCTGCTTGTTGTTGTTGTGTGACCATGTGGCTGACAGTAATTTTGCGGAGGCAGTTAGTGTGCTTTTGCCATATAGGCCTGCATGTCTGTCTTCCCTTTGTTCCCCTTGGCTTATTGCTTCCATTGTTGTCATTTGTCAGCTGCAGCTCCCTGAGTGCTGCCTCCCACATGATGCACAATGCCAAATCGTTACATTTGTATTTTTGCTGTTGTTCTTCTTCTATCCTTCCTGAGTGTAATGTACACAGTACACCATGAAAGCCCTTGTTGTTGTCAAAGTCTCACAAATGGTTACACTGTATTGTTAATTGATTTACTAACTGAGGTAATAACACTAACAGGTGTGAGCACACACACTACATTTTAATATATTTGTTTGTACTAGCAATTGAACCACAACAATGCCACGTTTCACTGATGTTCTTCTTGCTTCTTTGCTTTTAGGTGCACAAAAAAGGAGGAGACAACATCACCCATTGTACTGCCAGACAGAAGGCCTGCACCCGGCGCACAATGTCACATGACGTGTGACCACAGACATCTCTTCAACTTGTGCCACTGCGTGCTAACGGACATCTTCAAGACGGCCCCAAAGAAAGGTACCAGGTCCAGTACCAAGAAAGTTGCCAGTGAGAAGAAGGCACTGCCACTTACCAAGAACGGTATTTAGCCCAAGACTTTTTTTGGGAAACCAAAAATTGTACCTGCAGCAGCGGTGTCTGGGGAGAAAGCTGGGAGCAGCACCCTCGCATCAGTGGACCCACCCCACCAACCTAGGCCCAAGCCCATGTCTGTCGCAGAGGCAGACAGTCTAATCACGACAACACCGACGAGCAGTGATGTTGATATTGACTTATCGTTATTGCAAAGTAGTACCCAATCAATGCAGGAAACTCAGATAAGTGGGCAACAACAGCCGCAACCACCCCCAATAGTAGTTGTTCCTCCCGAAGTAAGGGCAGTTTAGGAGATCGAGCTTCCTGCTGAGGAAGAAGAAGAGCAAGACACTCTTTCAGAAGATCCATTGTCTTCCAGATCCCCAGCAAGGAAAAGGAGGGTTAGTCCATCAACTTCTTCTGCAAGCCCCTCTTCTGATGATATAGACGCCACTTGGGTCCCACCTCAGTCTGAGAGTGAGACACACCACGAGACAAGGCTAGGGAAAAGGAAGGTTCCAAGGGGTCCAAGGCAAGAGAGTACTGCAACAAAAAAAATATTCATTGAGCCTAACATCTGGTGTCAAGATGTCACCTGCATCATTGGCACCAGAAAAGAAAAAAATCCAGGCTTCCATTCTCAGCATGTTTAGGTCGGAGGGGCAGTATGAACGCAACCACCCAACGGCACGTTTGTACAATGCGAAGCTGGCTAAAATGTTAGCGCTGGACCTCCTCCCTTTTTCTTTTGTGGAAGGGGTGGGTTTTCTTGAATTTGTGGCAGCCATCTGCCCAAAATGGAAGGTTCCCAGCTGGTCCCATTTCGCCAGAGTTGCTGTTCCAGCACTACATCATGACGTGCTGGAATTACTTGGACAAGCTTTGCAGCAGAGTGCTGTTCACACTATTCACCTGACAACAGACATGTGGACCAGTTGCCAAGCCACTGATTACATGTGCATCACTGCACACTGGATCTCTTTTGTGGGGGTTAGAGAAAAGATATCTGCAGGTGTTGACACTGCTAAAAATTTTAATGCCGCTCGGAAACATGCAACTGTAGCCATGTTCGCCATGGAGAAATCTCATACTGCTGCTAACATTTTGGAAGGCTTTGACAACAAGGTCTTTGAATGGCTGCGACCAAGAGGGCTTAACATTGGTTTTGTTGCCACAGACAATGGCAGTAATATAGTTAAGGTCATGGCCGATGGTGGCTATTTCAGGGTCCTGTGTTTGGCGCACTGCATTAACATTATTGTTCAAGACTTTCTTAAAAAAGAAGACCAAGTCAGCAGCTTACTGACCACCTGCAGAAGAACCTGCACACATTTCAGCCATTCTTTTAAAGCCCGAAAGCAGCTGAGGATCATTCAACGTGATAATAGAATGCCAGTTAAAGCACTCATCCAGGAGGTGCCAACACGTTGGAACTCAACTTATTACATGCTTGAACGTCTGTTTGAGCAGTACAGGCCAATAAATGAATATGTCATGCAAAGAGGGGATGCTACTGTGAAAGGCATGATCATTGAGATGGACCAATGGGGCCTAGTTAAATGCCTGACTGAGATGCTGCTTCCTTTCAAGGTCTTCACACGTGAAGTCAGCAAGAAGGACTGTACCATGAGCCAAGCTATCCCATTGTTGCACATGCTACAGGAACAGCTAAAGGAGGTGTCATCAATGTACACAGGTGTGGAGGGGAAAAAAAGCATATGAGTTGAGGGAGAGCTTAACCCTTTGCTTATCTGAAAATACAAGGGTGCAAAGTGGCATTGTGTCATCCAACCATTACATTTGTGCCACAATTCTTTATCCACGGTACAAACCATTACTGCACACTTCCATTCCTTTTTCAGACAGGGATGTTGCCAGCTACAAAACTTGTATAGCTGTGCAAGCCAGTCAGCTAGAAAAAGAACAGCAGGGAATTAGAGGCTCACTCCTCATGGGCACAAGTACTGCAGGGCAGCTGGCTTCAAGTTTAACTTCAGAGCCTGAGGGCAGTGTGGTTGACTCACAGCAGCCAAAACCACCAACAAAACCAAGAACAACAACAACAAGAACAGGAGCATCAGCCCCAAAATCAGCACAGGAATGGTTTCCTCAGGCAGGGCTTACGTCCAGTGCTGAGGCACAGGCAAAAGAGGCCGAGCAAAGCGGAGCACCCATGACCATTGAGCAGATGGTCCAGGCCTATCTGGATAACCCAACAGAGGTCTACTTTGATCAAAACCCATTGCTGTATTGGTATTGGAAAAGGCACCAATGGCCAGTGCTCAGCAAGCTGGCGATAAACTATCTGGCTTGCCCCGTAGCAAGTGTCCCTGCTGAGCATGTTTTCAGTGCTGCTGGTGCCATTTGACAGTGAGAAGGACCAGTCTCTTGCCCCAAAATGTAGAGAGGTTAACCATGATAAAAATTAATCAGCATTTTATACCACCGGATTACACCATACCTGAAGTAGCACAGCAGGAAGATGATGATGGCAACTCAGGTCATGGAAGTAGTATGTGTTAGGTGACCTACTCCTAGGCGAACCACCAGAGTTTGAGGACGAGCTCTACTTCCCTGAAAACTAGACTCCTTCATTTTCCAGTTACTTTCTTCAGTGACGGCTGGTGACATTTGAAAGTGGTGAGCGTAAAAATCCTGGATGACGGCCCTGTGGCGAGCGAGTATAGTGAGCGAGCCCAACTGTTATAAGGGGGGTTTTGGAGGGGTTCAAAATTTTGAAAAAAGAGTAGGCAAATGCATTTTCAAACAAATTTGAGAAAGGTTTAAACAGTTTGGCCACGGCTAATATGGTTTTCAGTCCTTGCATGTTTCAGTTACTTCCCGAGATTTGCTGGATACTTATAAATGAATATTAGATGTCAGAAAAGGGTTTAAATAGTAGTAAGTGTTAATGACTAAATACAAAAGAGAGAGAGAAAGAGAATGTTGCAGCTGTTGTGTTTGCTGACAGTGGCATTATTTGAGGTATGTGTATCCAAGTGGCGGGTGGGGAGAAAAGTATTTTTGTTTTGATCAAAGTGACAAAACCTCTAATGAGGAGATGTTAGCGAGCTGAGAGTTTGAATAATTTGTGAGCGAAAGGTGCATAGCAGCAAAAGATGAGCTGGTGAAATAGGGGATCAGGGCGATCCCTATTGGGGAGGTGATGGGCAGCAAGAATAAAGGTTGCAGTGTGTTAGCAAGGGAGAACTGTGGTTGAATGGGATGCATGACAGGGTGGACTATTCAGATACCCACAGATGTGTGTTCCTGAGTGGCCCAGAGGCAAGAGACGAATTTGCAGTGTCCTGGATATTTGGTGCAGATGGCTTGAGACGGGTGTAGTACCTAGATTTAAGATTTCAGAGGCCTGGGGTAAGAGCAATACAGGGTAGCTTTATGGGAGGTGAGCACGCTTGGGTCTTAGATGCTTTCAAGCCGCAAAGATTTAAGCGTATTCTGGTCTTATGTTTGTATTGAGGTGAGAGAGGATGGGCCTGCTGGTGCTGCAAGGATAAAACTTGTTAAAGGTCAAGTAAAAGTTGCAATTAAAAGTGTTGAATGACTTTACTAGATAAAGGCATGTTAACCGTCAAATCGATTTGAGTACAAACCACTGCCATCACATGATGACAAATATATAGTACGTTCAGACGTGATCATCATTTCTGGCCTCTTGCATGCGTGCATTATTGTTGACAGTGAGAGCTCAGCTGACAATGAGAGCTCAGGAATGGAGTGAGTGATCAGTGATTACACTTTTCAAAGCACATGGAGCAGGAGATGTAGACTAATGGCCAGAGTTGTCAGTTTTGGAACTAGGGAAGCAGGTTCGAGTCCCGGCTTAGGTTCAACATCGCGATTCTAGGCAAATCACCAATCTCTCCTTGCATTAAAAATAAAATAAAACCTGACCCTGTGGAACTTAATCTGGTGCTCATGAAAAGCGCCCCAATGCCCTCGACCGAGTTCCCAGAATGAAAAACCTGCACATTATATGTCTACATACATGTAGAGTACATCATGATGCTCACACAAACACATATACTGGAGATTGTACTGCTTTATACAAACGAAACACACACAATAAAGACTGCACTCATACGCAGACACGACAATGGCGCTTTCAAATACTCACTGGAGAATGCACTAGTGAGCAGATGTGACTCAGTACATCTACGCACATAAAGTACATTACGGTGCTAATGTGCACATATACTGAAGAATGCGCGGCTGTGCATGCAGAGCAGGGTAATTCCACACACATTGGAGACCGCAGCAGTATGCACACCTGACAATGGTGGCTACACATCCACACACTGACACAACAGAGCACTTCATGAAGTTTATCTACCAAACACAGGAGTCTGCACAAGTGTGCAGCTTCAACAGAGTACTTCATGGTGTTTCCACACACATGCAAACAAACACCGGAGACTGCAGTAGTGTGCAGAGATGAGACTATATCATGGTACGTATACACACATGCACACTGGAAACTATTAGTGAGCAGATATGACAAAGTACAACTACACACACACTCAGTGTAGAACATCATGCTACTTACACACACACACACTCATACTGGCAACTGTACCGCTACGCACACAAGACAGAGTAACTACTGCACTATGCTTATATAGCAAATGTACACATCCACACACCGGACTTCATAGTGCGTGCTTATACACACATGCACACACACAAATACACTGCATTAGTGAGCAGACAAGACAGAGTAAGTCAACACACATACACTCACACAGAGTAAATTATGGTACTTACACAAGAACATACATATTCAATTCATATTCACACATAGACACACACACACCAGAGACTGCACTAGTATGCAGCCACAATAGAGTATGTCTCCTAACACAGAAACACATCACATCATGGTGCTTAGACACACATATAACAGAGACTGCACTACTATGCACTTAACAGAGTACTTAAACACACACACACACACTCACACACCCACACACACACTTCCCAGAGGCTGCACTTGTATGCAGATAAGGCAAAGGGTGATTACACACCCACCCACTGGACAGAGTACTTCGGGGTGCTTATATACACACACACTACTGACGTCATCATATAATAATTGTTACCTGCAGTGCTGCACATCATGTACCGATACTCCCACACGAAAATATAATATAGGAAAACTAGCTGAATACATATGGATAAAATCAGGAGGGGTCAAAGAGTAACCCATAAAACCAGGATCCCTACCCACAAAGAATTCAGAGCATTATATAACAATTTCAATACTTGCTAATTTCAGACACAGTGGAAACACTCGCCCGCGGGGAGAGCCCAGATATCTTCTGTTTGAATTCTTAATAGGAAAAAACCTGAATATGTAACATGTACTTTTTTCTACTCTCGCATTTACAGTGAGCGGACTCGGAGGCATGCAGGGATTAAAAGTCCTGCACAGGGAATGTTGTGAAAAAAGTAAAAACAGACATGGCCTAATAAAATAACTTACTTACGCATGCATGTGACAAAACGTGGAGAGATACAAATAGCTCTCAGCCCTCTGTTAAACCTCTCAAATCTCATCTTTTCCAATTCCAATTGCCCAGCATGCCTACTGCCTTCACTGGCGCTGTGCATGAGGGGAAAGCATTGCATCACCCTTAGAGAAACATAACCAATCACTGTGTGGCTTGAGAATAAAGCTGCACTGTGATTGGTTATGTTCCTTAATTATCTAGCCCCCACACTGCCTCCAATCACAAAGACAGCGCACCACAACCAATCCTGAGTTTGCTCTCATGCAGCTTCAAGTAGAATAAGCATGCAAGCAATGTGAGGATTGGTGTGAGCAGGTGAGTTCAGTGCTCCAACGGAGACTGGGTGCCAGTGCTGTGTTACCCAGCCTCCGTAAAAGAGAGTGGATTTGAGAGGTCCAAGGTGCGCATGTCGGGTTGGACACAGTCAGAACCCTGTCCATCCCCACATGCGCACTGGACCTCAGCTGGCTGCAATTGCTAAGCATCAGGATTGGCCCCACCTTGCCCCACCCATGCCGATCAACCAAGCCCAGTCCTTTAAAGAATCCTGTCTGAATCGGGAATTTAAAAAAATTATGCTTGTGGCTGGCGGCACTCAGTAGGGGGTCAACACCCCTACGGTCCCGAAGAGGAACCACCACTGACTTTCTTTCTTTCTTTGATGCTCAAAAAAAAAAGATATAGCTAAGGAACATTATTTACTTTACTATTTGTGTGTGTCACTGTCTTTCTGGTTCACAAATCCATCCCCACCGTCTTACTCTTTTTATTGCCAGATCGGTATTGGAACTATGTGCAGGCAGTGAAGAAATAAAGTCCACTCCTGACTCGCCCAAAAACCATTTTCCTCAAGCCGGACATTGGATGGAGAATTCAAACAAATGTGTGCCTGCCTCCAACCCTGGCCCCTGACAAGCTATCCTTTCCTAACCTAGAGGGACTGCCCCGGAAGAACAGGTAAATGATGGCACACATTGCACACTGAGTGATTGTTGTTTGTTGTGAATGTCTATTCTACAAAGTGTCTCAAGTCAATCTTTCCCTTCTTGTTGCTCAATAACAAAATTGTACTACTACAGGCCGATCCATTGCAATTTTGAGTCGTGAGTGGACGAGTCTGGAGGACTCACTCGGGAGTCCGACACTCCCGGTACGGACTCGGAGTTGGACACCATACTCGCAGTCAGGTTAGGACTCAGGAGGATCAGAGATGATTGATGGAATAACTCAGGGCATGAGCGTGACTACTTAGAGATATGCCACCAGAAGAAGATGGAAGTTTTCAAATTCACTGAAACCAACCGATTTGGATGATTGATGATGACTTTGAAGTGGCCTAAAGGTAAACAACAACACAGACTAGACCTACATGTCTGTGTAGTGGTGGTGGCTGGCGAGTGTGGTGTGAATGACAGCAGAGCATTGATTTTTTCATGTTTACTTTATTTGGAAAATGCTATGTTGATGCGTGTATACTATGTATGTGTGCTCAGTGCTGTCTGGCTCAAATCCGAAACTAAGTGGCGTTTGGGTGGGGGTGGCCTTTTGTTGGAGGTAACTGCCGGAAACAGAGTCTGATTTAGCCATGCTGCCTCTGAAAGTTTTCTTGTTGCACTCCTTATGCAGTTTAACTTTTTGTTTTCTCCTTGATTTTTCAATATCCTTTTTGTTTTACAGGCCCTTTACCCTGCGCCATACTGGAAAAACAACTCACGCTTACCATACCAAATCACATCCGCCAGGCACCCAAGATAGGAATGCAGAGATGCAACTCCCAATTTATACAGTATCTTTTTTTTCTCTTCAATCATAACGACTGTGTGTGTTGTTTATGATTGCTTATTTTACTCCTACAGATATGTTAATTGTATTTGCTATTTTCCAAGCCCGGTACAACAGAACATTAATATAATGTATGTACCTTGGGTCTCTCTGGGGGCAGACAGACAATTGCATAACTAATATACTGCCCTGTACTAGTCTAGTACCACTCATCATCATGCATACATTTCCTTTTCCTCCCATAACGGATTTATGATGGTCGGCTGCCAAGATGAGTGTTGTCTATGTGTAGTGTTTGTCTTTGGCAAACCTTTCCCTCAAATCCCCTTTCCAACCATTCATCAAACCCCTATCCCTCTTCCCCCAGGCTGTGTGATTTATTGAGGTGTGACTTAACAATGTATTACACCATTAATTGATCACACACTTGGTGGGGCAGATGTGGTGAAAGCAACACAACTCAGTGCAGGGTAAGGAGGATCTTATTCTTAAGATCATATAGCCCACACTGGCATTATATATTATATTATCCACCCCAGCACAGTGCATGATATTTTTTTTCAGAGGAACATCTCATTGCCAGCATCATTATTCAGGCACTGTATTAATTTGCGTCTAAGGTTAAGCTTGTCCACTTTGTACAGTTCATAGTAGCTTAACATTGTTCTGATTAATTCAAATTTTCATTGCTTATCATAGTCTCTTCTTGTGTCTGAGACTGAGTCTGTTCTAGTAGTCTAGTCTCTGGTGACTGTCATCAAGCATGCATATAATAACGACATTAACCTAGTTTTTTTAATTTCAATTTGTTAACTTCCCTTTCGATGAATAGTCCCCACTCTCCGAGCCCTTATCCTACAGTTCTAGTTCGCCTAGGAGGGAGTGGGATCTCGCTTCAGTTCTGATGAGCTTGCCTTCAATATCAAAAGAAAGGCTAGCAATACATGCCGCTACTACTACCACCACCATGATGGCACCTTGGGAAACCCTGGAGCCCTCGCTTCAACTAATCAGGTAAGAGAAGTGAACTGTGGTTGATTAATCATTGTTGAACGACAATAATGGTAATTTACCCCCCACCCCTTCTGAGTCCTTAGAGGTTAATAATAATATATAGTAGCAGAGTAGACTGCAGAGAATAGGAGGGGAGAGTAGTAGGACTGCATCACTAGTTTGTTTACACTATCAGCAGATTTTTAAAACTGGCTGTGGCAAAGGCAGCAGTGTGAAATAAAACAAACAATCAATAATCCCACCAAATTATTTTTAAATCATTCATAATCATAAAATGTAAAAGTATGAAAAGTTAATTCCCTGAACAAATCTAAACCAAACCCACAACTGGCACCCCCCTCTCCCAAACCACAACCAATGTCCAAGTAGTGTCCAAGAAATGTCCATAAATAAAGAAAAACCCAACAATCCCCCAACTCCCACCCACCCAAAAACAGATTAAAAAAGGGGCTGAAGAGAGCACTAACGGCGGGTTAGGAGCTTCTGGAGGTGCCGGTCCATCTGTTCCTGCCTGGCTTCAATATCCGCCAGCCTTCGCATGATGCGGCGCTCAAACTGGTGGAAATAAGGGGGAGCAACAGTGCTGGTGGAATGTGGAGGTGCCAGCGGGAGCCCATTGGACTGCGGCAACAGTGTGGTGGGGTGGTTGTTGTGGCCTGGTTGGGGCCTGGGGCATCTGCAGCAGCTTCTGCCTCATCTTCCAAGGCCACCAGCCGCTGGTACTTGGCCCTGATGGCCTCCATTTCCCGCTGCTGGGTCCGGGCTGCAATCTTCTGCCTGCTCCGTGTTTTTGGAGCAGCAGGAGTAGCTACATATCAAGAAAGAAAAAAGACAAATTGTAAACAATGCTCTTAGCAAAACACATAGAAAATTATGCCATGGTTATGGAGGGATGTGATTGATGATGGGTGGGTAGGAAGGATACATAATGTTGCGCTTAAAAACTGCTGTGAGTCCAGGGAGGAGTCTGAAATACCACCTCCTCAACCCTTTGAATAAAAAATAAACCTAAAAAAAAACATTCCAAGCAAGTAAAGGTGAGAAGAACACCACTACAGAGGAGCACCCTAGTCCCTTATTCTCCTTCCCAAGGATTTTTCCATTCATCATTGCATTGTTCTTCGAGTATTTTATTTTTTATTCTTTACCATTTAAATTTTACATTCTTTCAATCCACTCTCCACCATTGAAACTACCCATCCATCCATATAGCCATCCATCCAAAGTTCCAAACATGGCTCTCTGTCTCACTCTAGTCCCATGACCTCAAGTACAAACCTTTCAGCAACATACATTTGTCATTTGACATTTACCCACCCATGTGTCCTTAAGTTTATTTCAATCAAAAGAAACCACCACAGGATTCCAATTACCCACCCAGGCAGGCATCCTTTCACACATACACTTTCACCCACCCAGGCAAGCTTCCTACCCGTATACCTTTCCTCCATGCTTCACCCACCCATGCATCCTAGATATCAGCCTCCTATAGTTCTATTTATGCATCCGGCGCTTTCACCCACGCATCCTTCTCTTTCAGTCATATATATTACATTTCATCCATCCCTTCCCCTTCCATCCTTCCCTTTTCCATCAACCCATAGTTAAAGGTCTTGTTCATGAAACGTTCTCTGCTGAGTTGAAGATAGGAGCGGCCATTAGTTACTCAGCTCAACGTCAACTCCTGCTGTATTCACCTATTGTTCACAAGTAAACAAGACTACACCTTTACAGTGAGCTTATAATTATAATTAATTGTCAATAAGCAAGCAATATGTCATACCACCGCCCACCACTGCCGCTGGCTCACCCCCTTATGCTGTCGCATCTGCAGACTGGCTGGTGCCGTCACTGCTGGTGCCGTCACTGCTGGCCCCGGCACTGGTGGTCGTGCAGCTAGAAAAAAAAAGATTACACATTTCTTAGATGCCAGATACACCTCCCCCTATTAATTGTTTTTTATATCAAAATAATAAAACACCACACACATCATTCACTACTATTTGGATACATTACAGACAGTATCATCTATCAAAAATATCAGGTTGGGCATCTTGTTGGTGGATTTTTTTTTAAAAAGCCTGAAGTCAGGACAAGAGACAAGCTGTTAAGGAGTGGCTGGAGCTATTGATTGATGAATGTGATGTTTTGAGAAAAAAATTGCATTTGACCTTGGTTGGCAAATGCAATGGGGCTGTCCTCCTCGTACTTCCTCCCAGACATGGTGCACAGTCATCAGTTCACCAACTGCTGCTAATAATACTAGGCTTAGCTAATAATAAGACACAACTTTGGGGTGTACAACGTGACCATTGCCATGCTCTTATTTTAGTGATTGAGCCTTCTGATCTCAACATACATGCGTAGAATACCACCTTACTTGAGCAATGGGCATGCAATCTGCACGGCAGAGGAGTAGTAGTAGTATGTGAACAATGGGTTCTCTGAGTCTTAGAGTACCACCACTAGGCAGTCCCCAAAAGGGTAGAGGGAAAGCTGACTGAGAAAGCAGAAGAAAGGAGGCTACAGACAGACTAGTAACTAGAGACAGTTTGACGTAAAGTAGAGAAACTTGAAATATAGAAAATAAGTAAATAGGATAATGCAGGGATAACAAAAATTTAGAAATGGATAGATCGAAGAGGATTTGGAAAAATAATATAAAATGGATAGATGCCACATTATTCAAAAAGGAGCAGAAAAATCAGGGGAATAAATATATTAATGTTACCAACACCAGGAGGACTTACTGGGGCCAGCAGAACCATTGGCCGAGGAACTCTGGGAGGCACCTCCAGCTCCAGCTCCCGGACCTTCACCCGCCTCAGCCCTTTTCTTGCCCCTGGATGCTGATGTAAAACATAAAGACAAAAAAAGATTAGTGGTAATAAATAATATCTCCCCAAAATATATTTTGACAGGCAAAGGCAATCGCAATAACATTGAACTTTTCTAAATCAGATCAACTAGTAGTAGTATATCGCAGACCGTCCTATCCTATTCAAAATTTCCAAAACCTACCTACCTAGTCCACTCCTATCCTATTTCAAATTTAGTAAACTGCATTTTGGAATTACTATAATAAATTGCAACAAATGATGTTTGCTTCTTCTCAAATCTCATTCGCAATCTCTCAGTCTCAAGTAAACCCCCTTTGACGGGCCAATGCACTACTCACTAAGGGCCTTATTATAATGATTGCAACGATGTCGGGTGGACGCCATTACGGTTCTGGAACCACCCAACCTCCGACCCTCAGTCTAGATCCACTCTCTCACCGCAGCTCCGCTGTGCCGTCTCTTGCCTCCAGACCCCGACCTCCTCCTTGGGAGGTTCGAGGCTGCTGCCCGCTCCTGCACCTGCTGCCCGCTCCAACTGGGACCAGACTGCCTGCAACCACCGTAACCTTTTTCAGCCGTTTTTTTCTTCTTAATTTTTCCCTGTTGTGCCACTGTTATTGTGCCCATCTGTGTCTTGCTCTAATTACACCACTGTTTTTATTTTCTCGTGCCTGCCTGTTCCTTTTGCATTTCGCCGCTGCTGCCCCTGCGGCCCTTCCCCCCCAGAATTCCCCCCCCGGAATTCCCCCCCGGAATTCCCCCGCTCCTGCCTCTCAGCCTCTCCTCCCTCCCACCTCCCCTACTTAATGGAGGCCGCTGCGCGGTCGCGCAGTGGACGCATGCAGTGGGCGCGCCAAAGGCAAGCCTGTCTGCGCCTGTCCGTGACCCGACCGCGGCCAGCGCCAGGAACCCTGGACCTCCCACTACCCATCGCTACGACACCACCACCCTCCTCGCACTCAACCCTGGAAGACTTAGAGAATGCCAACAGGCCTCGCCGAACACGACCCACGGCCAGTTCTTCTGCCTCCACTGCCGCCAGACCCTCACTGCCACCCCGGCCTCAACACCGCCGATGCCAGCACCGGCGACACCCTAAAATGCATCCTCCTCAACGTACGCTCCGTACACAAACACGCCATGGAAATCTGGAACCTACTCAACTCTCTCTCGCCCGACATCGCCTTCTTCACAGAGACCTGGACCAACGCATCCTCCGCCCCCGACATCAGCACCGCCATCCCAGACGGATACAAGATCCAGAGGAAAGACCGCCCCAACCACCCAGGAGGGGGCCTCGCCATCGCCCACAAGAGCACCCTCCACCTCACCACCTCCAGCGAAGCCTTCCCCTCCGCCGAACACCTGCACTTCCAGATCCAGACCACCCCCAAAGCCACACTCCAAGGAACCCTCATCTACAGACCCCCCGGCCCCCGAACACCCTTCGCCACCACCATCACCGACTTCATCGCAGCCCACGCCATAGCCTCAACAAACTATATACTCATTGGAGACCTGAACTTCCACCTCGACAACCCCAGCGAGCCCAACTCCACTATCCTTTGTGACAACCTCACCAGCATCGGACTTAAACAACTCGTCAACACACCGACCCACAGAGCAGTACACACCCTTGACCCCATCTTCGCGGCAGGAAACAGCATCCAATTCAGCCACACAACGCAGCTGCCATGGACCGACCACCACTGCGTACACTTCACCATCAACAAACCCAAGGCACCCAAACCAGCCCCACGCCCACCTCGAAGGAACTGGAGCAAGGTTACTGACGAGCAACTTAACTCCACCCTCACCTGAGATAACCACACCAGGGCACCCGACGCAAACGACGCAGCCAGAGAACTCCACACCTGGATCTCCAACTGCGCAGACGAGCTTGCCCCGCTACGCAACCCCAACAGACAACGCCCCAGGAAAGCCACCTGGTTCACCACCGCTCTCCAAGAAGCCAGACGCACCTGCAGATGCCTGGAGAAGAACTGGAGAAACACCAAGACAACCGAAAACCACACCACCTACAAGGACACCATGACGTACTACCACAACCAGATCAGAGCCACCAAGAGGAACTTCATCCACAACAAAATCCTGGCCAACTCCACCAACACTAAGGAACTTTTCAGTGTCATTCAAGAATTCACCAACCCACGCAGCAAAGCCACAGACATCACCCTATCCCAAGACCTCTGCGACAAGCTTGGAACCTATTTCCACCTCAAGATCAAAACCTCTACGACAACTTCATCGACCATCCACCAGGTGCCACAGACGGCCCCACGCCCCCCAGAAACACCAGCCAGCCCACCATCTCCAACTGGACACCGATCACGGCCGAAGACACCGCCTCGACCATGAAAAGCATCCACTCGGGGGCCCCCACTGACCCCTGCCCCCCTCACATCTACCACAGAGCCGCGGCCGCCATCGCACCCGAACTACAACGCACCATCAACACTACCTTCAAAACAGGCACCTTCCCAGACGTCTGGAAGCACGCAGAAGTCAGACCCCTGCTCAAGAAGTCCACAGCTGACCCCACCGACCTCAAGAACTATCGACCCATCTCGCTCCTCCCCTTCGCAGCCAAAGTTGCAGAGAAAATAGTCAACAGGAAACTGACACGATTCATTGAAGAGAACGCCGTCATCGACCCGTCCCAATCCGGATTCCGAAGCAACCACAGCACAGAGACCGCCCTACTCGCCGCCACAGACGACATCCGCACCCTCCTGGACCAAGGCCACTCCGCAGCCCTCATCCTACTCGACCTATCAGCGGCCGTCGACACCGTCTCCCACTGCACACTAGTCGCCAGACTACATGACGCAAGCATAGAAGGAACAGCCCTGGACTGGATCCGATCATTCCTCACCGGAAGAAGCCAAAGGATCAGACTCCCACCCTTCCTCTCCGACCGCACGAAAACACCTGCGGAGTCCCACAGGGATCATCACTGAGCCCCACCCTCTTCAACATCTACATGGCCCCCCTCGCAGCCATCGTCCGACAACATGGCCTCAACATCGTATCCTACGCCGACGACACCCAGCTCATCCTCTCCCTCACCAAAGACCCCACCACTGCCAAACTCAACTTCCAGAAAGAAATGCAAGACATTGCAGTCTGGATGACCAACAGCTGCCTGAAGCTCAACGCCGAGAAGACAGAAGTCTTCGTCCTCGGTACCACCCCTTCTGCATGGGACAGCACCTGGTGGCCGACCGCCTTCGGAAGCCCACCTACCCCCTCAGACCACGCCAAGAACCTCGGCATCGTACTCGACTCATCACTCACCATGAACCGACAGGTCAACGCCGTCACTTCCAGCTGCTTCAACACCCTCCGCATCCTCCGCAAGACCTTCAAGTGGATCACCTCTGAGTCAAGGAAGACAGTCACCCACGCACTCATCACCAGCAGACTGGACTATGGAAACGCACTCTACGCCGGCATCAACAAGTCCCTACTCCGCAAACTCCAGACAATACAGAACACCGCCGCCAGACTCGTCCTTGGCATCCCCCGACACAAACACATCAGCCAACACCTACGAAGTCTCCACTGGCTCCCCGTGGAGAAAAGAGTCACTTTCAAAATCCTCACTCACGCCTACAAATGCCTACACAACAACGGACCCAAATACCTCAACGACAGAATTAACTTCCACGTACCCAAAAGAAACCTCCGATCTTCCAACCTCACACTGGCCGAAACCCCGCGCATCCACAGAGCCAGAGCAGGCGGAAGATCCTTCTCTCACATTGCAGCCAAGACCTGGAACAAGTTACCGGCAGGCATCAGACGCGCCCCCTCCCTGAACACCTTCAGGAAGACCCTCAAGACCTGGCTCTTCGGCTAAACAGATCTGCGGACCTCCCCCTCAGCGCCTTGAGACCCTCATGGGTGAGTAGCGCGCTTACAATTCCCTGATTGATTGATTGATTGACCTTAGGTCGGCGCCGCAGTCACGACAACCGCACTAGTCTATTACGAATCGATGTGATCGCCCATAGGCTAAAGGGTGGTCGCAAACCTCCATTTGTCAATAGAAGCTTGTGTTGCAGGCAAAAAAGGCCCGCATTTACAGAACGTCTTACATAATCATCACTAATTCAATCAGCACAAGCGAGCGGCAACAAGTACGATTCAAGAACTAGGTTAAGTGGGTAGTTCCAAGTAAGCCAAGCACCTGTCTTGAATAGCAGACTATTACATAATATTTGAAAACTTAACTTCCCTGCATATGAGCAGCATGCTTGTTATTATTTTGGAATAAAGTATTAGCTATAGCATAGAACACACAAGTAATAATACAAATTTATAATTTTAATAATTACTCACCTAGCCCGCAACCTCAACTCCTAGCAGGTGCAGCAGGTCCTGCTCTCAGTCCAGGATGGTGTACCAGCGGTGCGCCAACTGCTGATGGGTATGCCAGACCCCAGAGCAGCAGTAAACTGCCCGGCGCACCCTTGCCCAACGCTGCTGGTGCTCCCGCATCCCGTACCCGGACCCAGGCCTGCTGCCAAGGTAAAGGGGAGGTGGTACTGGATATGAAAACCAGCGCTGCCACCTCCACCTCAGAAAACAGGGCACTGGGCTGCACCCCTGCCTGGCCCCGCCTTCCGTAAGGAAGGCGGCTGCACCTTGGTGCGCCCTTATCTGCCATGGGGCTGGGGGGAAGAGAGAAAAAAAAGAAACGGGGAAAAAGAAGGAAGGACTGGGTAGTAGGAAAGGTAAAAAATAAAAAAAGTACAAAACTCACCAAAAACACACAGTTAAGTAGAAAAAGACACAAATACACACTTAGAAAGACAATAAGATAATAAATAAAAAAGATTGAAAAAAAGTTTTAGAAAGCAAGGATTGCAAAGATTGAATAAGGATGGAAAAGTAGGCCCCGGCACCATAAACAGAGTAAGAAACAAGATGCCGGCACCCATGTGCGACCGCGTGGTGCAGTTTGCGTGATATTTCCATCCGAACACGCAATCCGCGTTGACGTATGGTGGAAACGTCACGCGAACGGGCGGGACAAGCAACTCGCCAGCTCGCAGAACTCCGCTTAGCGTGACGGAGTATTTTTGTAACTTCGTGGAGTTCCGCGTAGCGCCGCTACACGAACTCCGCCCAGGCTTATTATATATTTCATTGGATGCTGTCAGCATGAAAGTGAATAAAATTAGGTAGCATGTTGGAAGTCTTATTTTTGAAATACAGACATTGATATGTTTTTGAATCTGTGGAGTAAAGCACACCTATCTTATTTGGAAGTGTTATATTCCATATAGGTATCATAACATAGGCCCCGGTAATCTCATTTCCAGTCACCTATATTCTCTCCCTACATTACACTTGTCACGGTTTAAAGGGACTGACCTTTTACCTAGATATTACACTGCAGTCAGAACGCGGGTTTTCCCTAGTTTGAAATCTCATACATTATGCATGAGGATTCTTGGAAGCACAGTAGGACTACCAGCTCCTGTATAAAATCTATGTACAAAGTTCAGGCCCAACGTCATCCTTAGGCCGACACAGTAATACAGCAAGGTAGGACCCCTGGGGAGACCTATGGGTATATATACATCACTTCTTGCTAAGACAGTTAGAGGAGACCGAGACTTCCCGGCCGACACACTGACCAGAGATGCTGAGGTTCCTGCATGCAGACACTCCAGCACACAGTGGTCTAACATCCCTCGCAGGGTGTCTAGTTCGAGACCAGGACGGGGTCCCACAGTCTCACTTAAGGTAACGGGGTTGACTAGATCCTAGAGGAATTCTTGGCTTAACACCTACATACATGCTAGGTACACTTAGGTACATCTAGTTAGGGAAGCATCGTAGGAGTACGCATCTTTTATTATGTGTTTTCATATACTCTAATGCTATTCATGATTGTTGTAAGATGGAAGAACTATACCATCCATTTACTTTTATAGTCCTGTTCATCATTTATATCCTATACTGTCTAACGGTTGTTGCAGCACATCTATTCTACACCAGAAAAACAACTGTTCAATAAATGCTTATTGAAAACGCCCAGTTTGTTTATTCTGTGTATCTCTCTGAGACAAACTAAGTAAGCACGAGTGACTGAGCGAACAGTAGTATATTGTTTCCACGATCCTGGGGGATCAGGGTTGTCATGTTCGGAGGTTGCCAGAATCTATTCTCTCCCTGGTAAGAGGAGATTATAGTGGCACTTTGAGCTAGCTGATAAAGTCAGGCTAACATACCCGGTGAGGGTGCACGGAATCAGTCTGCCACCAGTCCCACAGTTTATCTTATCCAAACACGCAGATCCTGTATAGGTCATATAGGAACTACATGACATGGCGCCGCCAACATTGGTTGGGTACTTATTTAACAGTAGAATCTGAGTAGTTCAGTTGTGCTATTCTCAGAAATCCCTATTCACAAAATACCAGAGATGTCTGGAGTGGGTAGGCTAAATTCCGCCACAGCTGAGTAGGCAAACATCCTATTTATTGGCTGTTGGTTAATCAAGCTTGAAGGACACAGTGTTCCTAAAATTGTGCAAAGACACCTTATCTTAGTTTCCTTGTTAAAAAAAAAAAAAAAATACTTCTTCCTTAAAACAATGACTGAAGACGCGTATAACGCTGGAGGAGTTGTGCAAAATTTGCACCTCTCAGATGAAGAAGAAGATGCAGATGCAATACAGATTGCAGTAGAACTTTAGAAATACAGTTACCCTGAAACTGCTTGCGCATGGGTTAACACCTAGGGATGGCATAGTAGCATTAGTGATTGAGGCACACGAATCATACAGAACAGAGGTATTTTATTTGTGGGTTACATTCCCAGCAGCAAATGCAAGAACGAAAACTTTTCACTTCTACACAGAAAGTGATGCACCAGCGGAATATTGTCTGTTTGAGGACACTGAGGTTCCACTTACGTATCAGGAACACTTATACTGGTTTAAAGGCGCCCTACCCCATATAAGAAGAAGAGTAAGACTCGGTCCGCTCGGAAGAGAAGGAGCGACATGGCAAATATTGGCAACATACACACCACATCCTGACATTGAAACTATGCCAGGACCAGACTTACTCATATTTCACAAAGAATTAATAAAACTTTAGAGAAACCTGACGCAATACGTCATGAGGAAATTTACAGTCCAGCCAGCAATGGTAACAACAAATACAGCTCAAGTTCAAAACACAACAACTAAAATTACACCACAAACGTTACACGCAGTGATGGGTAAAATGCCTGCAAAACGTGAACAAATGCCATTCTGGATAGCTCAGAAAATAACACAGCTAGAAGCAGTATTCCCAAATACTAGCCCATATGAAAAACACAGAATGCTAACAATCTGCTTGCCCATGGGGATTACATCACAACTAGAGGACTGTACCTCGTGGGGTACAGTTTTCGCTGCCATATATACCAGAACTCATGGTATCCCGTCATTAGCAGTAGTTCTAGACGAATTGAGACAAATACAAAATGAGTACGGAACAGAGCCTGCTCTAAACTTAGGGATGAAGTTACTAGGTAATTATGCCCCGGTATCAGCGATAATACTGGCAAATATTAAAGGGGAAGCAGCATCAGTGGCCATCCGCCAACGCCTAAGGGAATTCAGTCCTTTACAACAGGAACAGGAACTACCGAAAATAATTGAAACTGCATATGCAGAATTAGGCAGGGACAGTTTGGGTGGAAAAGCGTTAAAACCACAACTGATGGGTAGTCCAGAGAAGGAGACTTTCAATCAGACACATACCTCTTCTAAAAAGAAGTGGGACAATAATAAAAAACAAAATATTAAAGAGAACAGATCTCAATCCAGAGGTAAATCTCCTCCACAGGAGCCCTCCGAAAGGAGGTATAACCTTAGGAATAGGGATAACATTTGGAAGCCTGACAGGTATCAGGATACTGATACACGTTCCTCTCGTTCCTTTCAGAGTTCATTGAAAAACTCCGAGAGGAAAGGACGGTCAGACAGACAAGAAGAGCGTACAAAGTCCAGAGACAAGCAGAACAGCTCAAGAATATACTTCAAAAAAAAGAAGATAAAGCGAAACCAAAACCACGGTTCAAAAAGAAGAAGGTTGCAGGTCTAAAGATCAGACAAGCCCAGAATTCTGAGGACTCGACTACTGAACGGGGAATGGGCTCTGACGATGCTAGACAGTGCGGCAGAAGTAACAATAGCTCGCCAGAACCTGATGGAATTTCTGGTGACAGCGGACTTGAATGATTATATCACGGTGGAAACACCTGATACTAGGGTAAGTGTCCCACATAAATTATATGAAATAACGCTCCAGATGGAGGGGGACAAATGTAGGACAGTTAGAGGTCCCTTTTGGGAGAACCTGACGTTTGGCTATGATATTTTGTTAGCTGAACAAGATTGGCCGCCAGCATTCATCATGGATTGCCCTAGGGGAGAAACGGTAATTTTCCAGCATTTTCCGACCACGTTCTAAAACACTTAAGATAAACATATGCGCGGGAGTGGGCGGTAGCCCAGGCTCCAGCATTATACAAAAACCATGTTGGATGGGATGAGGATTCAACCCACCACATAATTCCACTAAGAAACACTCCAACTGCACAAAGGCAGTATTCCTATAAAGCAAGAAGCTAAAAAACAGGTCAAGGAGATCTTAGATCAACTTGAATATCAAGGGGTGATTGAAACTTGCACCTCTCAAATGAATAACCCTTTGTTTCCGGTATCAAAACCGGATAATTCATATTGTTTAGGTTTAGATTACAGACATCTAAACACTTGCACTAAGACGTTTGCAGTTCAAAATGCACACAGTGCCGCATTAATGAATAACATTGTGCGGAAAAAATACAAAACAACAATAGATATCTCAAATGGATTCTTTTGCCAAAATATAGTGTCTGAAAGCAGGTACCTGACAGCATTCTCAGCGCTAGGATCACAGAGGCAATTTTGCAGACTCCCCCAGGGGTATAAGAAAAGCCTGGGGTTGTTTTCAGCCAGAGTAACTGAATTACGTCAAAACGTGGATGAAGAGGCATTGTCCTATGTGGATGATATATACCTAATGGACGATGACCTGGAGGAACACATGATCAGAGTGAATACCATAATTTGGGGATTTGCATCTGAGGGTTATAAATTCAACTTTAAAAAATCAAAAATAGCCCACCTTATCGTCCTTTTTCTGGGAATTGAATTTTCAAGTGAAGGGAAAAGCCTGGCAGCCAACTTTTTAGAAAAATGTGCACTGCTCCAACCTTCGAAATCATTAAAATCTTACAATCAATACTAGGTTTCCTTAATTTTGGCAGAACATACATTTTGGATTACGCAGAAAGAGTTAAACCTTTCTACGATTTAATAAAACCGGATTTTTCAGTTCGACAATGGACACAGGAATACACAGATACACTTCGTTCCTTATAAGCTGACATGATGGCTTCAAAACACTTACAGACACGCGTAAACGTACGCAACCTGGTGATCCGAATAGTTGCGGGTCAATCAGGGGACACCTATCTAACATATAATGAAGGTGAAACAGTACCAATAGCATATAAATCACATTTGTACACAAATGCTGAGATGCGTTTTGCATCAACAGAAAAAATTCTAACAGCAGTACAGACTGCTGTAGTCAGAGAAAGAGCCCTGGCTCAAGGGAAACGTATAATAGTCGTGACCCCGGTTCTAGCTCTAGAGGCTGCAACGAAGGCAAGCGTTCCCAACGCTAAAGCCTTACATCCGAGATGGATACAATGGGCTAATTCTCTCACTGCAACAGATGTAGAATACAGGTACGACCTAAATTTAAAAACACAAGCATTTCTGCAATACGAACAACAATATCCTCTACCAAATGAAATAATGCCTCTAGATCAGTATGAATACATTATTTACACTGATGGTTCTGCACAACCGGCCATGGGGAGTAAACAGCAATATAGCGCCGCGTGTGCTATCGTTAAAGGACGGATGCAGGATGGAAAGTTTCATCCGAGTTGCACAAAAACACAGTCTCCCGGAGACTGTACAGCACAGCTGGCAGAACTAAAAGCAGTGATACTGGCACTGGTAAATACGGATCGAGAATTCCCCACACTAATTGTGTGTGATTCTTTTTACTGCGTACAGTCATACAATGAATATCTACATAACTGGAAACAGAATGGGTTTAAAGATGCAAAAGGTGGCACAATTAAGCACAAAATGCTTTGGGAACAGGTAGTGGAGTTGAAAAATGAACTACCAAGGGCTCACGTGATACAGACACTGAGTCATCAACGTGATGGCGTTCACGTTGAAGGGAATTCATTGGCCGATGAGGCCACAAAGGGGGCTGTACGGACGGCTTCCGTAGCTGCAATCACTCGTTCAAAAACGAGAATAGATGGTGAAATAATGGTTGCGATTATTGCTACACGCAAAAATGGCTCGGCAGTACCAAAGAAATTTCCACTCAAGTACTCCTACAAGTTAGATGCAAACAATGTTCCATTTGCTCAAATTCCTGGAGTGGGGGATAGAGTAATAGCAAATATGGATCGAAGGTTAGGATTAAATCTAGCAGCACACGAAGGGATAGGTTCTGCACTCGCAGGAGTTTCGGCTACTGTTTCTCTATTGAAACAACGCTACTGGTGGCCAGGACTAAGAAGGCAGACTAAAGACTACGTCTTGAAATGTGACATCTGTCAGCAGATGAAAGGTTCCACCGTAAGACGTCCAGTGCAGACACCATTACTGATATCATACAAACCACTCGCGTGTGTTTATTTGGACCACTGCAGTCCCTTACAATCTGATGGGGCTTACAAATATATCATGGTTGCAGTGGATTCCTGCTCTAGGTTCCTATGGGTGTGGCTCCAGTGCTCGGCTGATGCTCGAATTGTTATAAAAGATTTGCGAGTCTTTATAGGGACATACGCAATAGGCACACTTCATTCTGACCGTGGCCCCGCGTTTAGCTCAAGGGCTTACAAGGAAGCTATGGGAAGTCTAGGTGTAGCATTGTGGTACTCCTCTCCATTCCATCCCAAGGGAAATTCGGTTGTGGAGAGGAAAAACCGGGACTTAAAGCAATCTTTAACAACTAGAGTATTAGGCTCGGGTGGCAATTGGGTAAAACACCTGTATGGAGTCCAAAGGGCGTGGAATAATCAGCCAAGAAGCTCTCTAGGGAGGGGGTCACTCCTTATGAGGTCCTATTTGGGACGAGAATGTGGGTACCTGATCTTGATTGTGAAGGCACAGTGGCGGATAAAAAACCATTTGACATCCATGAACGTTTGGCTGTTTTACAGGACCTGAATGAAAACAGGGCACAACAGAGTAATGTCAATACAAAGAAGAACGCCACTGGGGAAGTAAAAAGTGTTACGGCAAGACATGTCTGGATCCCTAAAGTCGGGGATCTGGTCAGAGAAAAAATAGCAGACAAAAAAGAATTTGGGCCATCATACAGAAAGCCTGTACCTGTCCTGGCAGTTGAAGGAACAAGAACAGTACTTCTGCCACCGCTTGCCGGTAAAAAGGAGAAAATATTCGTCTCAATTGACCTAATCAAACCACACTATGTGGCCGATACTGAATAGTAGGCCACGTGGACTCCGAAGTAACAGACACCCTCCTCTCACAACTATACAAGAGGTTCAAACCGAAAGACTCATCACGTTTGAAGGGTCACCTGCACGGAATGAAGAACTAAGCAACAATGCAATGGAACTTGTTCCGCTTGAAACTGAAGTTCAAAATGAGAACTCAACTGAAAGACAAATTTCAATTCGACCAAACACGGATATCTACGTCAACATGCCCCAACGAGAGCAAGCTACAGTTTCCACAAAACCTGCAGAACTACCGAAACTTTATCGAACTGCATCTGGCTATTTCATTGACTTTGACACATTTTCATTAGATCCAAGCAAACCTGAAACAACGCCAACCCAAAAAACGTGACTACAGCGATTTAAAGACTTTCTGATCTTTCTCAAAAAGACTTACCTGGTATCACCTTGGGTGGAACTCTGGGTATATACAGGAATACCATTCTTTCTTTTCTGGATAGGCCTAGTAATTGTTTTTAGTATGCTTATTAATGGAACTTATCTTCGAGAAAGCTCTGCGGCACAAAAAGTGAATGTGATTCTGAAACCGCACCTATCATCACATCGTGAAAGAAGAGATCTGTCATCAGTAAACATCACAGCAGTTCCTATACCTGATGGTATAGTATGGGACAAGGTCGACTTCGATATATTTGGCCCGACCGAACTTTTAAAAATACCACATTTATTTAAAATATCATTGAGCGATATCATTACCTCAAGTACATTTTCCGATGATTGGGATTATGAAACTGTAAATAATATGCTGTCTGATTTAGAGAAATCTGCTGCTTTTTCTAATAATGAAATGTTAGAAGACACATCAGACTTTGAGAGAATGTATTGCTATCAACATTATGGTCATCGTTTTTTGCATAAATCTGCTAACCCTAGGAATGTTTTCACATATCACCAATGGGAAAATTGCCAGACACCGCCAAAAAGCAGTTTAAAGACATTTGTACAAAAATGTCCATGATTTTCACGGTTTAACACATCGGATCCAGCCTCATATTACTATAAGGTTGCACCTACACAAGCACAGAAAAATATGTTGACAAACACAAAACAGATCTATTCTGCTACTTTTATTGCCCAGTTGTCAGAACAAGGGTTCAACCTATGGAAAGACACGATAGACTTAAAATCAGTCTGGGGTACTAGAGACTGGCAGGTCCAGGGAACAGAGGCACTATTTAGAGCATGTCTGATTCCTCAACAAATAATGTTCTTGAATGAAACAGTGCAACAAACAACTTGTCTTGGGTTAGCCAGGAATAAAGATCTGAATACACCTCGGGTGCCAGCACCATCACATACCGAGGATAACATAACATCACAAAGACAGGTTACAATAGATGACATTTTGCAAAGCAATAGAACAGACCCTGATTGGAAGGAATGGTTGGTTTGGCCCATAGACACTAATAACTGTCAAGAAAGATTCTTGGGTAAAACTAAAGGTTTTAGTATTAAGAGGCCAGATCCGCGTTATGTGCAAAGACAACACCCAGGGGTAGTGACATCATACAGTGTTGGGAAGTCATGCCTCGATTGGCTAAAAACCTCAACACTAACACAGGTAAAACTACGCTTATCCTTATTTTCACAGGAGGTGGACCTACGGGATTTTTTATTAGGTCCTAGGAAGCCACGTCACAAACTTTTCTATTATGCTGTCTACAATGAGATTTGGAAAATATCACAACAAGAGGCCGCGGAAAGATTAAGAGAAATAGATCATCTAAACCTAGAGAAAGCTCTATCAGTGGTAGATAATGGGTTAACAACCTTAACATCCAGGATATACTCACTGGGCAACATTGTATCTTCTGCTATCGATGTACTAGACCAAGATTTGCCCATACTACAACACGGGCAATCGCAATTGCGTTCTATTATGTTGTTAAGCTGGACGCTGCAATCTTTGCGCGCAGGCTATATGCCTTGGCGTTTTATCAACAGCACGTCTCTGTTTTCCTCATACAATCTGACAGAGCAACAGATGGAAATGGCACAGAGGGGAGCGAAGTATACAATGCTGTGCGTTGAAAAACTGGACAGATTAACATTTACAGTGGCAGAATCACCGTCCACAGAAGGGTTAATCCATGGCCACATAACTCTACCGGTCACGACATTTCAATTCCATTATTGCCTAGAACAAATGCAGGCAGGCAGATATGAAGAAATGGGTAGGGAATTCATCAAGGAATCTTGGGAATTACCGTACAGGCTCCGATGCCGGAGTGGGGAAAAAGAAGTGTTTCTAAGTGGTACAGACTGCGAGAATACTTTAAGTGGATCACTTATATGCCAGGATATAATGCTTCATGGGGCCTGTAATGGCTTCGGTAGCAAACTTATCCTGTCACTTAAAGGGTGTCCCAGCTGCTGTGATCACTCCAGTGTTCAGGCTACTTTCCAATGGGAGTTACTTGATGCTGTACGATCAAGGTTGCTGTGGGATGCTTCCGGGCATCGCATATCTGGTAACTGTGAGTTCCAGGGTTACTTGCTGTATGCAAGTATTGTTTCCACCAACACATACAGTCAGGGAGGCGCCGTTATGGCCTTCACTAAATGTTTCATTAATATGGTTTGATACTTTGAGCAGAATGAAAGCCATGCTTATACAGAAACCCGTGCCCTTAACCTCCGCTCGAGAGACTTTTTATCTTCAAATAGCAAGGACTTCGGCAGAGATACAGGCACTTATACATACAAATTGCCCTTTTCATTTCGCAGAAATGGTAAATCATATCTTTAATATGTCTGATACAACAGGCATTGTCCACCTATTTAAGATCATAGGTTCTGGACTATTAAGCACCTTTCAGACGGTCCTCGGGGTTATACCAAACTTTATACACTCCGTATTTGGAAGAATTTTTGGAGGGCTGCCACTGATCCTGTTTCTAATAGCAGGTATCCTGATTGTCGTTTTTCTGCTACGTAATGGACGTCCCAGTCACCAAAGAGATGGAAACAGTACTCCTGGAGAGAAAATACTGTGATCGCATGGTACAACTTCTAGGCACACCTCGCCTAAGAGAACTAAGTGCTTCTTGGTTCTTGTCATTTAGACCAGTCTGTTGGATCTCTGTCTGACACTCCCATCATGTGCGCGACCGGATGTTGATGCTTTACTGGACCCGATAACGGCCCATGTTCTGCAGTGTCCCTAGCGCATTCCAATGTTGATGGCGGCATTCCTAGAGCCACCACAGGTAGTATCTGCTCCTGTTGGTATGGACACCGGCTCCTCCTCTGACACCCAGGCCTTGGATGGCGCACAGGATGCCCCAGCACCGGCTGTGGACAGTACGGAAGATCATCTGTGCTCAATTGACATAATATGCGAGGTGTTACAGGGACCGCCAGCTGCGGAAGCAAGCAGCGAGAATGTTGCGTCTACCAGCCAGGACACATAAACATTTGATTCATTTGGCCCGTCGTGTGCTGGGGAAAAATTAGACTTTTGGAAAACAAACGGAAAATCGGAACTCCGTATCAAAATTGACATTCTTTTTGAGCATGAATGGCTTTCAAATGCTTATAGCAGTTTGAACTATACCTACGGACACATTAGAGCTATAGCTTGAGTGTCAATTTCCATTTTTTATTTTTTTTTACCTCTTTTTAGAATTTAAAAAAACAACAACATTTTAAACATAGTTTTTAAGCATAAAAGAAACTAATGTTTTTACCGTTGGCGTACCAGTATCTAGTCAGCCTAGTAGTACGTTTAGAATTTAACTATGTTGTCCATTCGGAAGAGGAGTGGGTGTTATATTCCATATAGGTATCATAACATAGGCCCTGGTAATCTCATTACCCGCCACCTATATTCTCTCCCTACATTACACTTGTCACGGTTTACAGGGACTGACCTTTTACCTAGATATTACACTGCAGTCAGAACGCGGGTTTTCCCTAGTTCGAAATCTCATACATTATGCATGAGGATTCTTGGAAGCACAGCAGGACTACCAGCTCCTGTATAAAATCTATGTACAAAGTTCAGGCCAAACGTCATCCTTAGGCCGACACAGTAATACAGCAAGGTAGGACCCCCGGGGAGACCTATGGGTATATATACATCACATCTTGCTAAGACAGTTAGAGGAGACCAAGACTTCCCGGCCGACAAACTGACCAGAGACGCTGAGGTTCCTGCATGCAGACACTCCAGCTCGCAGTGGTCTAACATCCCTTGCGGGGTGTCTAGCTCGAGACCAGGATAGGGTCCCACAGTCTCACTTAAGGTAACGGGGTTGACTAGATAATAGAGGAATCCTTGTCTTTACACCTACATACGTGATAGGTACACTTAGGTACATCTAGTTAGGGAGGCATCGTAGGAGTACGCATCTTTTATCATGTGTTTTATATACTTTAATGTATTCATGATTATTGTAAGATGGTAGAACTATACCATCCATTTACTTTTATAGTCCTGCTCATCATTTATATCCTATACTATCTAACGGTTGTTGCAGCACATCTATTCTACACCAGAATAACAACTGTTCAATAAATGCTTATTGAAAATGCCCGTTTGTTTATTCTGTGTATCTCTCTGAGACAAACTAAGTAAGCACGAGTGACTGAGCGAAAAGTAGTATATTGTTTCCACGATCCTGGGGGATCAGGGTTGTCATGTTCGGAGGTTGCCAGAAACTATTCTCTCCCTGGTAAGAGGAGATTATAGTGGCACTGTGAGCTAGCTGATAAAGACAGGCTAACATACCCGGTGGGGGTGCACGGAATCAGTCTGCCACCAGTCCCACAGTTTATGTTATCCAAACGCGCAGATCCTGTATAGGTCATATAGGAACTACACGACAGAAGCAGCATGTTCCTTCTAGAATGTGCTGTGAACTTTTGACCTACTGGTTCCACTACGTTGCTAGGTACACTGAGGTAAGACAGTATGGGGGGGAAGGGTGTTAAAGAGACAGAACATTTTTTTTAAAGGTGAGGAGTGATGACACAATGTAAGTAATTGCAAGCTTAAATTTCCAACTCATTACTATGTAATAAACTGTTGTGAAGTATTTAAATTTCAGAAATATGAAGCTAGATATAGGTTTGAACTCTCGTTTTTTTTTTTTGCTATTTCTCCGCGATCATCGTGAAAAAATAGCGAAAACGCGCCAACAGGAACCTTGTTTTGAAAGAGAGGGAAATGTTTAACAGATGCTAACCATTCCCAAGTGGAGACGCAGTAGTCTAAAATGAAAGACATGATTTCATCTGCTGCTTTTCTCATGATGATAGCATGGAAAGTTGAAGAGCTTGCCATTTTAGAGTTGCTTTGTATGGGAGTGGTGTACCATTCTTCTGCTTAGTTTTTACAAATCTTAAAAGTGTCAAAACTATGCAGAAAGAGCTAAAACAACAATAAAATCTACAATCTGAATTCAGTGGTACGTATATAACGTTGTAGTTATCTTTAAAATGCACATTAGAAATGAAGATGTATATGGGAGTTTGATTAAAAGGAGTATCACATTGATGAGAAAAATTATATCAGATGAACTGTATGTATTAGAGGGTATGTGTTTAAGAGGTTAGTGATGAATGTTTTGAGAATAAGAGAAAAATGAATTAGTGCTTGTTTATTACAGTGTGTTTTTATTGAAGAATAACAGTATAGTCTTGTGGAAAGTTGCAATGAGGAACTAAGAATGTTTAAAATGTCTACACATCATGTGCAGAATAGATACATCTGTCATTTGCATTCTGGGAGATGTAGTATTTTTAGTACTAATATTAAACAGGAATAGTGTAGTGATAAATAAAAGATGAGAACATGTTGTCCGCCTGTATATGAATTAGAAAGAAGTAATACTTGTTAGGTATGTATTGGGAAGTGTTTGTCAATGTGGTTTTTAACTTATATTACCACTTTGCAAATGCTTAGATGGTGAGATATGGTTTTTGTGCTTGCACATAGTTATATATACAGTGGGACTTTTGAGTTTGCTTAAAGATGCGGAGAGGTATGTATTTTGGGAAAGATGGCTTCAAGGTGTACATCTATTAAGAAAGTGCATATATGTCTACATGGTGATATTTCCTCAGTAAGGCTGATGAAAACTTCATGTATTTAGTGAGGGCTGTGTTTTTCTTTAAACATGCTTTGTTTAAAATTGAGAAGGATTAATATTGGAGAATGCCTTGAGAATTCTTGTGCTAGCTTCATTTCAAGTGTAACTTTTGTTTGAGATATGCTGAATTTGTGTTTTAGAAGCAGAAGAATTATTTAAAAAATGATGTAGGTATGCCATTCGCAAAGGTTTTGTGTTTGAAAAAATTCAAAATGTTGTTTTCCGTTTTAGAATCTTACTGATGCATGTGCATGCTCAGTAACAAATCAATGTATGTTTATAAAGGGACATGTATGCAATTATATATCAAGTGTGATACCTAGATTTCACTCACACATAGCTCAGAAGAAAAGCATGTATACAGTAAAACAGGTAATTTGATACTGACAGAAGGAGATAACCAATGAGCCTGAGGTATAGTGACAACTGTTATGTATCTAACATCAATGAAGGTAGTTTCTCAGTCAGTCAGGCAGTATTCAGGCACTCATGGAATCACCCAGCCACTCTTCAGGCAGTCATCAAATCAGTGATTCACTATGCATGGAGTTATTCAATCGTCCAGAAACGACACATGTACTGTTGCAATTAGGCAGGCAGAAATTATGTACTCATTGAAGTATGCAGGCACTACGTATACATTCATCTAATCACCTAGTTACTAACTATTGACTTATGCAATTAACAAGGCTGTTACTATGCAATCATTATAACATTTGCGCAGAACCTATGCAGCCATCTAAACACCCACTTACAACCCATGCAGTCATTGAAATACTCAGGCACACACGTGCACTGATGAAACACTCAGGCTCTACTCATGCACTCATGTAATTACATAGAGAGTACAATTGTAGTAAACCTCTCACTCATCCAGTACCTATGCAGTCATTTAATTACTGAGCCAATAGTATTGCACTAATACAATCACCCCAGCAGTATACTTACTTTCATCCAATCTCTCAAGCTTTAACAATGGAAACATGCAGTCACTCAGACACTAGTCATGCAGTCATCTAATTAGGTAGGCACTACTGATGCACTTATTCAATTCTTCAGGCACTACCCATGTAGTTATGTGAGCATCCAGGCACTACCTGTTCAGTCAACCAAAAAGAAATGGGCAATATCCAATCGCTGAAACACTATTCATCCGCTCATTCAATAGGCTAGGTTCTATGTGTGGGCTTAAACAATCATGTATGCATTATCCGTGCACTGCGTAAATCACCTATATACTATGTATGCATTCTTGCAATTATCCGGGTACTAGAGTTGCACTCATTTAATCATCCCACCAGTATCTATGCATGTATTGAATTATTGAAACATTAGTCACGCACTTGTCGAAACATTCAGGCTCTACTCATGCACTCATCCAAACACCCAGATACTAATGGTATACTCATGCAAACATGCAGGCAGTAAGTATGCAGATATGGAATGACTCATGGAGTTATGACATAGCCAGGGAATCATCTAGGCACTACTTGAATCACAGGGAATCACTTAGGCACTACCTATGCACTCATTCAATCATCCAGGGAGTATTGATGTATTCAACCATAAACTCAGGTATTTACAAGTTTTACTGAGGAATATGTAATCGTAGACAATATGGGTGATAGATTTACTACAATTGTATTCTCTATGTAATTTCATGAGTGCAGGAGTAGAACTTGTGGGGCATATTTACAAGCCCCTATTACCACGGGAATTACATTTTTTATAACATTCCTGTGGCGATAGGGGCCTCGCCTTATTTACAAGGCAGCGTTAAGTCACTTAAGGGGCCTTGTAAATAAGCCCCCTTTCATGCTATGCTTAGCGTGAAAGGGGAGGGCAATGGGTGTTGCTGTGGGCGTTCCACCGTAACACCCATTGAATCTGGCACTGCCCCCTATTTACAAGGGAGGCGTAAATAGGAGGCAGTGCCAGAATTAAGACCAGGGAAAACCTGGTCTTACCATGGTGCAACAAGGAGAAATGTTTCATTTCTCCTCATTTTTACTATTTTCATGTGTGCTACATTGTGCAGCACACATAGAAACAGCAAAAGACCAATGATTGTTTATGTACAGGAAGGTCCCCCTTCCTGCACATAAACAATCATTTGTAAAAAATGCTGTTTTGGAACTTCTATGTGTGCTGCATTAAGCAGCACACATAGAAGTTACAAAACAGCATTTATAGATTGTTTATGTGCAGGAAGGGGGACCTTCCTGCACATAAACAATCTTCCCCTGCACGCAGACACCCTTGCAGTATGGTGCAAGGGTGACTGCGTTGGTGCTAGGCTGCTAAGTGTAGCGCCAGCGCAGGGGGAAACGCAGGACTGCACCATGTTCTTGTAAATATGGTGCAGCCCTGCGTTTCTGAAGTGGCGCAGTGAGGCATTAAGCCAGGAAGGCTAACGCCTCACTCCGCCACTTTCCTTGTAAATATGCCCCTGAGGGTTCCATTAATGCATGTGTGTGCCTCAGTATTTCAATGACTGCATGGGATTTAAGTGGGTGTTTAGATGACTGCATAGTTTCTGCACAAATGTTATAATGATTGCATAGTTACAGCCTTGTACATTTAGTGTTACATTTTAAAAAGTGTAGAAGAAGGAGAGATGCAGTGAAACAGAAAGAACGAGTTGAGAGAATAGTTGATAAGACCTTTGCTTTGAAGAGGAAGCTTTTCATTTTGATTCTAAATAGAATGAAGACTCGACAAAATAGTGCTGTGCATGAGGAAACAAAATCAGAAGAAAAATTAGTGAATAGAAGTAACTGTTGTACAGTTTTTAGTGGACATTGGATACATACTTCTTGTACAGAGGCTTTCTTTAATGAAGAAAGCTATCTCCAGGATAACTAATTAGTTCATGCTATTGATTAAAGAGGACAATGTTATGAAATGAAGAATGGCAGTCCTCTAGCAAAAGAGAGATGGTACTTAGAAATGTGGAAGAAGTTATTGCAGAAGAGGTACAAGGAAGGCGTAGTCAGGGTACTGTGTACAAATGGAATTGTAGTAGTGTTTCTAGTATTATACAGGAATCCATTGATATATTAAGAAAATTCCTACGTATGTTTCCAAGGCGAAGTTTAAAACACAGAATGAGTTATACCACTCAACAATGCGAACTTTAGGTAGGAGGCTGTATGATGTGAAATCTCCTGCTTTATGTATACTAGAAATAAATAGAGCATCTTTGCATGGTAGTGTGGCAGACATAGAAAAGGTTTGTGGTGATGTGCAGTTTTGTTTCTTTGGTCCTGAGCAGGATTCTAGGGAAAATGAAGAGTTGTTAAGAGGAGGAGTTGCATAACAACACACATATATTACAGTTTAAAAAAAATGAGATTACAAAATTTAACACAGTGTTCTGTAAAAAAACAGAGTATGTTTGTATATGGTGTTGATGCAATTACTAGAAGATTTAAACACAGACTGTTGGTTTATATTTAAAAAGTCAATTATAATAACTGGCAAAAGTTACCTGTATATTAATTTGTAGAGGGACAGTTTGACTTGTCTATATGGCAAGTTATTTGTAAGTAGTGTTACAATAAATTGGAAGACAATAAAATGAACAACACATGGATATTAGATACTAATTTTGTAAGATAATAAAATGCCTGCTCATGTAGAAAAACTATCAAGAGCCCCAAATTTAAAAAAAATCTATATTTATTATTCTTTCCAGCATTGCGAAAGGCCGTTATGAACTGCTCTCTTGCACTCAATACAACTCCACAATCCATGCAGTATGATGCCATTGGGGAGAACTGTGGAGCTAAATTTTGAAGTTGAAATTGGACTTTTGAATGGACTTTCTGCTTCGGTGTTGTTGTGCTGCTATAGAAGTCGAGGGTCCTTCAGGTTTGTTTTGCCTTCTTGCTGCTCACTATGAACTCCTCTTATGAAATGTGAAAAAAATATAAAAGGGGCAAAAAAATGCCATGTATGACTCTTGGCAGCATTGTGAATAGCTGTAACACACTGCTAACCAGCTGTTATAACAACACTACAGTCCATGCAATACGTGGCCATTAATGAAAACTCTTATTTGTATTTGTGACTACTGATGTCATTGCTATCTCTGGTGTTGCTGTGAATAAGAAAAATTCATTTTTGATTCAGTTATTTTGACAAACAAATACAAAGGGAAAAGTTAAATTAGTAACTTACTAAATAGCTACACTGAAACCTTATGTAAAATATGTCTATATATGTGTTTTACACTTTGTTAAAAACACCCGGTATTCACAGTCGGTCCTTGGCAATGGCACTTATAGAATCATACAAGCACTACCTGTGCAGTCATCAAGGAACTCCTTTCTCCATCACTCTGCAGACGTGCCTCTTGGCATAGTACTAGTTGGGGGATGAAGTCTCCTTGGCTATTGAGGGTATTTGTGGGCCAAGTATCCCTCTTGTTACCTCCAGCAAGTCCCTCACAGTCAGTTTGCTAAGAGGTCTTCGGAGGCCACACGCCCTTTCTGCGCCACTCTACAAACACGTCTCTTGGCATACTACTGGTTGGGAAATAAAGTTGTTTTAGATGCGAAAGGACCTTGGGGAGCAAGAAACCCTCCTGGTACTTTCTATAAGTCCTACTCAGCAGGATTTCTTAGAGCTGGTCAGAGGCCCCGTGCCCCTTTCCACACCATTCTGCAAAGACCATTGCTACTTCAAAAACCATGGTATCAAAGGTTACAGATAAGTTATAGTTATGAATTAGCATATAAATAACCTTAGAAATTCACTGAAAAAAACAAAGGTTACAGGGATGTTATAGTTAGGAAATAGGATTGAAAAACCTTAGATATTCACTGAAAAAAACAAAGGTTACAGGGACGTTATAGTTAGGCTGTTATTTCACTCGTACAAAACCAAGAAATTCAGCAGTTATAGTTAGCCGAGCTAACTATAACTCACGCCCCCACAATGCACTGCTTATGACCTCACATATTACATCACTCATGAAATGGTTAGTGACATCTCCGATGACATCACTGATGACATCATCTACAGAATCTCTGATGCACCACTCATACCCCCATGTAACCTTTCATACACCCACTCCAACTTTCACACTACCATTCTCAAAACCATTGACACACCCAACCAGTACTTACATACCCACTCACTGATTCATAGGTCTATACTAACATCCACTCACTCACCCATACAGCCACTCATACACCCACTCACTCACTAATACAGCCACTGACATATCCACTCATACACCCATAAAGCTACTCACACACTGTCAGACACTCATACAGCTACTCACACATCTACTCACTCACCCATAGAGTTAATCATACAGCCACTTACCCACCTATACAGTTATACACACACCAACTCACTTATTCATACAGATACTAACACATACTTACTCAACTATACAGTCACTGACACAAGTAAACACTCACCCACACAGCCACTCTCACAATCACTCACGAACACATAGTATTTTGTTTATTTTCATGATCATGTGCACTGTTTAAAAAAATTTATGTACCTTTAAAAGAATGAAAATTGAGGAAACACCTTACCCGTGAGAAAGGAGTGGTGTTAAACTCCGAAACGCGTCGGGTGTTAGCGTTGCCTTAAATAAAACCGCTGAAGCAGATTTGTGGCCACGGCACTGGTTCTTTCGATCTACGTAACTTGTAACCAGATTTGTTGGATTTAGAGGGGTTGGCTACCCCGCCGTGTGCCCGCCGTAGAAAGTGGCTCGGGCTACGCCATTTGCATTTGTGGATATATATATATATATATACAAAAGATAAATCCCCGCCGAGCTTGCTGAACAGGTTATGGGGGCACGGACACCACTTTGTGCTAAGTAAGTGATTTATTTAAATCATAATGGCAGGATGACGCGTTTCGCCCATCTCCCTGGGCTTGTTCATATAACAAGGTGCAATTCAAATGTGACTTTTAAAGTCCAATACATATCACGTGATAAAACACAGGCAAGGTCATAAAAGACAGACTTGGCATGGTCATTTAAATTCAATGGGGGATATTCACAAGGACGTATCCGAGTTATTGCCAACTTAACGCAACAAAAGTGATGACAGATTTAACACCCCATTCACAAGCGGTTGCAAACTGCAGACAACGCAAGTATTCCCGTGATAACCGCCTCAACATTTACCTCCACGGGTGACACCACCAACTAACCCTAATGAGATGCAGAGTAGGCGTTCCCGTGTAAAAACACACAAAAACACCACTTTCACAATGAACTGCCAGGCGAACCAAAAACAGGCGATAAGCCGCGGTAGCACCAGGGATTTAACACCTGCCTTTTGCTGGTGTTAAGCAGGACGACTACCTGCAGCATGAAAGGGAGCCCAGCCAAGAGCCACACCTGAAGACCCACAGAGGCCATGGAGACAATGATCATGCAGCCCGATACCCATGAGGGCCACAACATCCACCGCCACCACACCCAGTACCCCCCCAGCACTCCCCTGGACATACACATACCTTGCACGACACAAGAGCCACAAAAAGCGCATGATGACGCACATTGACAAAAAATAACACACATGTGTGGCCAGAAGAACGAGAAACAGTCACACAGCACTGAAGTAACAACCAAAAACTTTATTGAAATACAACCCAAAACACCAATGCGGAAGACTCCTGTCGGGTCCGTCCGGGACAATCTCGATGTCACAGCCTGGAAAATAAAGCACAAAATCAGAACGTGTGCCATGCGCACATCAGAGGAGCGAGACACAGAGAAACAGAGAATGAAAGAAAGGCAGAGAGAGAAAGAGAGAGAATGAAAGGAAGGGAGAGAGAGAGTGAGTGATAGAGGGAAGGAAAGGAGAGAGAGTGAGAGTGAGAGAGAGAGAAGGAAAGGAGAGAAAGTGAGAGAGAGAGAAGGAAAAGAAGGGAGAGAGAGAGTGAGAGCGAGAGAAGGAAAGGAAGGGAGAGAGAGTGAGAGAGAGAGGGATGGAAGGGAGAGAGAGAGAGACACCGCTTCCCCTGCGCACGCAGGCCCCACTGTTCACCTGCTGCCACCGGTGTGTCTCCAACCACGTGCCGGGATACACTGCAAGCCACCAGGTCTGCAATCTGTAATCGAGGCCAGAGTCAATCATGGCAGAATCCAGCACACGGCAACAACGCCTGTCCGTCCATGCGCACGCATGCAGCCGCACCCCACACCCTCCCGCCGGCCAGTGCTGGCTGTCCGCACTTGCGCACCCTGGGCCCACTGCTCACCTTCCGCCAACGGTGTGTCCACCAGTGGGCACACCACGTGCCTGTGCAAGCTCCAGGCCCCGGTCCCGCCACCATGGCATGGTCCACATCATGCGGAGCCGCCCCGCGGCCCAGCAGGTCCCACACATGACGCTGAGTCCTGAGGCATCAATGGCAGAGACCACATCAGTGCACACGTCATCATCGCAGGCTGCACACCCGCTCAGCTATTTTGGTGCCACTAACCCTGTGCAACCCCAGTCAGCGCCACATGGTGGTAGGCCCATGACGGGTGCAAGGTTTCGGGTGCCACTAACCCTGTGCAACCCCAGTCAGCACCACATGGTGGTAGGCCCGTGACGGGCGCAAGGTTTCGGGTGCGACCAACCCTGTGCACAACAACGCATGGGCCCTTTATGATTGAGAACCGTGGAGCGTCCGTCATCCAGTCACCACCGGCAGTGGGGAATGTGACGTTGTCGGCCCCTTATATTGGCGGGGTCACATGGCCTGTGATGCCTGTGCCGGATGGGTGTGGTGTGTGTGCAAACCTGCCCTCAGGGAGTGCCTGTGACATGCTGACAACTAGACCAGTGACCTGCATACCACCAGCGTGTATGCCTGCGACATGTAGCTATTTGGGCCCCCCCTCTGAGCGTAAGCGGAGTGGTCTGGCCTGGCGTACGCCGGACCAGCGCAGGGCTTGCAACAATGACTCGGGGGCTCTGGGCGTGTTTCAGTCCATGTTCGGACAAGGAAGTGACTAATGCGTGTGTCCCTGTTGTAGTGTCTACGGCACCCGGAACACAATCGGCAATGTAGCACACTGTGACTGGCATCCCACTAGATGAGCATCATTGACATAAGGGAAATCACTGTCCCTACATTCATCCACACATTCATACATGAATGATGAAAGATATGACACTGCAGTGCGTTTCTGGATGTTTATTGCACATCCGGTGGAGTTTTGCAGCTGGAGCAGTACAGGTCCATGCCAAGCACACTACACAATATGGGCCCGTGGAGGGCCAGCCAGAGTCCATCCGGGGATGACAAGTACTGTGGAAGAGGAAGGGTACAGTCCGCAGTGTGGTCGCCGTGTCATTGGTCATCAAACAGGATATGGCAGTCCATGTCGCGGTCCAAGGTGAGTGCAGCGGAGTGTATCGGGGGTCGGTGGAAGGTCATGGGGCCATGTGCGGCACCAAGCAGAAACAGGCAAGGTGGCGGAAATGAATGCTAGTGCCTCCTTCTGATCTCAATCCCATCCACGTCCTCGTATGTGTGCTCTGCCCCACCTGTGGGTGTTACAGTACCGGCTGCAGCACTGTGTGCCACTGACACATCAGGGGCCAGAGGAGGATTGTCGGCCGCACTGTGTGGCAGTGACACATCAGGTGCCGGAGTGGATACGCCTTCCACACTGGGAGGCACTGACACACCAGGGGGCGGAGATGTGGATGGTGTGGGGGCAGCAGCATTAATCATCGCCATGCCTTGTGGCAGCAATGCCATGATGAGGACAAGCAGGGCATGGTAGATCCCAGCTACATTTCACTGATGTGCAGCGGTGGCTGCCTTCCTTTCCACCTCCATCCGCACCATGTCCTCCATGAGCCTCCGCATGCATGCCATCTCCTGGCTGAGATCGCTGGAGCCACTCTGAGCGGACAGGTGCTCTTGTCTCCGAGTCATGACTCTAGCAATGTCAGCCAGGGCTCGTTGGAGACCATGGAGCGGCGTGTTGGTGTCCGTTAGGGACTGGAGGTGGTCCCTGATGGGACTCAGACACCCATGGATGGCGTTGAGTTTGGTAGCCATGAGGTCGAACCCCACCCGCACCTGCTCAGCCATTTCCCTCAGGACCTCCAACACACAGCGTTGGAAGGCCATGTGTTGTTTGGGAGGGTCTTGGGTGCCAGCCGCGGTTGTGGGTGCCTCCTGCTGGGTGGTTTGTGGAGTGGGTGGGGTCTCCTCGATGCAGCTGGGCTGCCCTGGTCCTGGAGGTGAGTGGCGGATGAGTTCCATGATGTCTTGGAGGGCTTGGGTGTCGATGCTGATGGTGTCCTCTTCGTCATCAGTGAAGAGTGGCTGGGACTGCTCTGCAGGTGGCATTGACGGTGCCCCTGCAATGTGAATGGGAGATGCTGTGTTACAATGTGTCCTCATGTATGTGGCCGCATGGTACATGTTGACATTCAGACAGCATGGCAATGTACATTGTGACAGTGTGTAGATCAGGGCCATGATCCAGAGTCTTGTGGGTGTGCACTGTGCTCTGCTTGATTGTGCATGTGTGCCATTGTGGCCATCTCCCCCAGCCCCCCAGTACCTGGTGGTTACTCACCCTGTTGCTGTTGTGTTGTGTCATGTCGAGCAGTGTCCGGTCCCCCGACTCCTGCCACGGTCTCCACACTGATGACTGTCGACACCAGCTCCTCCATGTCATACAGCTCCAGCTGTGGCGCTGGGCTCCCACCTCCAGTCTGCATTGCTGCCTTCTGGTTGCCTGCGAGTTTCTCCTTGGTCTTGCACTTGATGTCATTCCATCGCCTCTTGACCTCGTCCATTGACCTCTTGTGCTCTCCGACGGTGTTCACCTTGTCCACGATGGCCCACCATAATCCATTTCTGGTGCCCAATGACACATTGGAGGCGACGAACAGTTGTTGATGGTGTTCTATCACCTCTGTGACCAGGATCCGATTCTCCTGCGGACTGTACTTCGTCTTCCTCTTCTTCTTGTCCTTGCCCTTCCCTGTCACTGTGGTCCCGGGCAGGTCGTCCGGGGTACTTGTGGGGTTGCGCTCGTCCTCTGCGCCTGCTCCGGCTGCCTCCATGGTGCTTCGGTGTTGGTCATTTTGTGTTTGTGTGTTTTTTCTCCTTTTGTAGTGATTTTCCCACCTGCCGTGTGTGTATGGCAGGCCTGGCGCTGCTTATCGCTGATTTCCTCATTGTAAATGGGCTCATCGCACGTTTTTTGGTGTTGGGGTTTGTGTTTTTATCGTCGTCGCAGGGGTTGTATCGCGGACATTGTCCCCGGTTTCAGGAGACTATCGCATAGTACCGCCGTATTGTGAATTCCATGTTAACATGGGGTTATTTTCCCGCGATGGACTGCGATGTGTAAAGTTGCGTTAACATTTTTTGGAGATGTTTAGCGCACGTTCTTGTGAATATAAATACACAGAGAAATATACATCTTGAGTTAAAAATTCTGCATGTGATGTTTACAATTATTACATTATTCAACTAAAAAAACCTTAAGATTATTTTTATCTACAGTAACTTCTCTAGGAAGACATATGTAGTAGTTTGAGGAATTGTAAATCAGGTATGTTGATCATGAGACCCCTATATCCGCTTAAATGCTGTGTTATATTCGTCTCAAATAGATTTAGGGACTCATATTGTGTTACCAAACACTTGCTACTCTTATTACAATACATATTACCTCATCTATTGCTATAATGATGCACAAATGCATATAGTTCCTGAGTATATGTAGTGCCCCTCTTATATTAAGAAAAATTTAAAGTGCTGAGTGCTGGTAAGACGAATCGATTTTTAAAAGATGCCCTATCAATCCTCCATTGATATACAATCTAAGTTGATTAAATAAGCATGCGTCTTAACTATAATGATGATGACGCCAGTCGGCATTATGTTAATGTAGCCTGCTTACTCATGCATGGAAATGCATGAGTACAATCACAAAAGTGCATAAAGTGTACTGTAAAGTGCTGAAGTGCAAAAATTTTTAAAACCAGTGGCCACAGGCCCGGGAAGGTATAGCAGCAATTAGAGTGTCGGGGAGGGAGCCTATTCTGAAATAAGACTCGCTAATTAACGTTCTTATGTTGATAAAATACCGGTGGATCAGTTTTTCTTATTGCTCATCTATCGCCCTGGGAATAAGGAGTAAATTATGGGATGGAGGGACGATGGAGGAAAATATATATATATATATATATATATATATATATATATATATATATATATATATGTGTATAAAAGGAGCCTCTACTCATATTGTTTACGAAAAATTGTACAATGTTACATTAAAAATTAAATTGATAGTCACTGGGCAAAATTTAATCAACATTAGGCCAGTGCTGGGCTCCACAAATTTACAGATAATTGTATAACTCCTCCCCATTGTTGAGTCCATTGGGGGTTCGAGTATCCAATTCCAGAATGAATTTGGACTCCAACCTCCTTAGGAGTTTTTCTCTGTTTCCTCCTCTCCTAAGTGGGGGGATTGCTCCTATGACAAAGTACCTCAGGCTACTCAGATCTTTGTTGTGTATACTTTTGAAATGCCTGGCCACTGGATAAGACATGTCGGAATTCACAATGGCCCTTATGTGTTGCAGAATTTGCACATGAACTTGCAGTTTGGTGCTTCCAGCGTACTGTAGTCCGCAGGCACAAGTTAACACATAAACTGCGAACTCTGTACGGCAGTTGTATACCCCTTTGAGTTGGTTTCTGGTGGGACCATAAATGGAGGAATATTCAGTTGTATTCATGCCAAACTTGCATGCTCGGCAGGTACTACATTTATAGAACCCATTTTTTGGGGCTAGCCAAGTCTTTTTGATATTACAGTCCCCGACTAATACTTCTGGGCTGCTTCTAACCAACGAGTTATGCATAGACTTGGCTTTTCTAAAGGTCAAAGATGGTTCAACTGGCATAAGATCACCTAGAATGGTGTCCGTTCTAATAATGGACCAATTAGTATTAATGATAGATCTTATTTTTTTATGCTGGTTGCTGTAAGTTGTTATAAGTCTATTCTCCTGACTATGAGATTTGACAATATTCCCTGTGTTCCTTTGCCTAGGTGGTCTTGCTTCAATTATTGGGGATGTATTTTCTCGTGTGGTTTTATTAACTTTTTCTAAGGCTGTTTGTATAACCTGTTTGCTGTAGCCCCTTTCGGTGAATCTGTTGCTGGCCTCTCTAAGACAGTCCTCAAATGACTGATCTGTGCTACAGATTCTCCGAAGTCTGAGAAACTCCCCATAGGGGATGCTTTTTATCAAATGGTAGGGGTGGAAACTCGAGGCATGGAGAGTAGAGTTTCCTGCTGTACTTTTTCTATGCAGTGTTGTTTCCAACTTATTGTTGCTGACCTGGACATGTACATCAAGAAAATTAATTGCCTTGCTGTCTATCTCAGCAGTAAAATGTAAGTTTAAAACATTGTCATTGATGTTATGAATAAAAGTAACAGCTTGTTCTTTAGTTCCTTTCCATACCATAAAAACATCATCTATAAAACACATCCAGCAAATTATTTTTTCGTCCCATATTTCTTTGTGTGTAACCCTGAGTACTCTCTCCTCCCACCAGCCTACGTGTAAACATGCATAGCTGGGGGAGAAGCTTAATTAGCTAATTACCTTTCTGGTCTCGTACATATACCGCGCTCCCTCCCTGAGCCAGTTACCAGCGGGGAAGCAACGAGGACGGATCATAGGAGCACCACGAGGGATGCACCTTGAGGCAGTAAGGGGTTGACTGGATGCCTGTTAAGTTATTTTGGAGCTAGCCTCCACTGCTAATATGAGTGAATGCATTGCTGAAACCTTCTAAAAAGCGTTTCTCTGACTATCACTATGTTTTCTTTTTGATCTCTCCAAAAATAAATAACTTGGTTCTTAGAGTGTGACTACAGGGGTCCCTCAATTCCTCCCTTCCCATGAGACATCCCTACCCCTAATCTGGGGTAAGAGTGTGAGCTGGTCTCACAACTGTTTTTATCTTTGAGCACCACGCATGCAGTGACACGTGTGCTCACAACCACATGCACTTCAATGTACCTCGTGCATGTTTTTCAGTCTGATTCTTTCCTTGCCAGTGTGAGTCAGAAAAACTTTCACTTATGCTGTGATATATATTTTCTTTACAGGTTATTTGAAATTTCATGGTAGAGGTGGACCAGAGTCAGCCTACAGAGGTGGATTCATCTTAGACTCTTAGAGACAAGATAGGAGCCCCTTTTCTTTTCTCTCACGCCCTGATGAATGCCATGGACCCTTCTGGCCGTACCGGCAGAAACATGTTGGCAACACAGATGGGGATGGGGTACTAACCCCTCTAGTCCCCACTATTAGTTTTAATATCGAGCACATTCTGCACAGTTAAAATTTCACGCAGTATTTTGCATCGATTTTTAATATCACTCACTCACTTTCTTAGCACGGGCCCCACTTAGTTATAGAAGTGCCTCCCTGTCTCCAGGTGTAGGCCTGCTCTTTATCAAACATGGTTTTTAAAGAGCGAGGACTGCCGATGATGAAGCATGCCACCTGTTGGTGTGTGAGGACAGTCCATACATCTTTTTGAGATGCCCAACACCACCTAAGTTATCGGCATAGTGTGCCTCATCCTTCAATAAGAATCAGACACTGAGTCAGGGTAGTTTCTTGTTGTGCGATACATGTCAATTGGAGACCAGCTTACCCTGACTGCCCCGTAGCCTCCTGTTCCCTCCCCTTTTGAACAAAAGGGTTTTTGTGTGTATATGTGATTGTACAGCTTCTGGCTGTGGGAACACATTTGGGGCGTTCCAATTTTGAGTAATTTTGCTACGCTCATCAATTGAACTAACAGAATTGCTTAGTTCCTGTCCTTCCCTGTAGTCAACATGGACCTGGCTAACGAACTGGCTTTTGATGAAGCCACTACAGCTGAGATCCTAAAAACACCTTCTCTATTAGCAGATACTGTGATGACACAGACACTAAAAACTCTGACGAGTGGGAAGCACTTGCGGCGAGTAAGTCTCCACGGCGCCTTCAAGACCGAGTACCTAAGAAAAAACAGCGCACCCAGGGGACTGATAGTTACCAACGAACCGCGCATCTTTCTCAACAACAAAGAGTTTAGGAAGAACTGGTCATATATTGCATGGAAATGCACAAAAGACTGGCTCGTACTTATCATCAATACGGCCAGGAAACTAGCAGACCTGTTACTAGTGGACATCCAAACTAGTGAGAACAATTTGAGAACAACTGTACACATCTCGGTCTTCAAGAAGAAGTTGGAAGAAATCAACAACCAACACAGCGAATACAAGGATTATCTGACTCAATCCAAATTGACAAAATTGAAGAAAGATGTGCAGAAATTCAGCCAAGAGACCACGTACCCGAATGTGACGGATGAGTACTATGAGAGACCACAGAGCCAGACAACAAACAGAAGACAACCGAGAATCAGACCCACCCGATGAACTGGACCTTCAGCTCCGGAGATGAAAGGAGCAGCAGTGAAAGTGGAGAAGAGGGAACATCAATGAGAGGACAGAGGCAATTCTATCAAGAACCACAACCACCACCCCCGATGCCACACTTTGGCTATTGGCACCAACCCTTTTACCCACAAGGTTTCCCGTACCAACAGGGCCCACCGCCTTTTTTATACAGGGGCCGAAACCACGGCAGAGGACGACAAAAGAACCAAAGACAAGGAACCCGAGTCCAATGGGGAGACCAAACGCCCAACGTAGTGGTGACAAGAAGCAGGGGGAGAGAACAAGGACCATCAACGAGCAAATAGCACCAAATCGGTGAACCTCAGTAGCCACACCTTGACGCAAGACGAAGAGAATGTTCTTGCAAAAGGATTAGGGTTTGTACTCACCCCAAAGAATGACCTTTTCACCCTCCGCACCAAGTTGGCACAGTTTTTCAGAAAAAGCAAACTGAAAGAATTCTTCGAGGGGAAAGACCACGACAAAGAGGAACAAACTAACAGCACAGGCCTGAGAAAAAAGTCCACTTTTGTACTCCCCACACAATCTGTTCCTTGCCACATCCAGGCTTTTGAACAAGCAGTTCTGAAGGAAGTAGACTCCATCAACTGCACACAAAATAAGGGATTTCAGAATCTGAGATGCGGAGAAAGGACAGCACTCGAGAACTTGAAGAAGAACACCCTGCTGGTAATAAAACCAGTGGATAAGGGAGAAGCGATCATTGTAATGGACCAAGACAAATACCATGCAGAGTGCGTGCGTCTCCTATCAGATCGGGACAGCTATGAGGTCACCACAATAGACCCCACATCAAGACTCACCACCAAGATCAAAACTATGGTTGAGGAGGGTATCGCCAACAACTGGATCACACAAGAGAAGGCTGAATTTCTTGTGGGTGATGTCCCATGGACACCAAGATTTTATACCCTACCGAAAATCCACAAGAACAAGGATCCACCACCAGGAAGACCAATTGTGTCTGGTATCGGCTCAGTACTCGAACCATTATCGCAGTTCTGCGACTGGTTCTTGAAGCCCATTGTTCAAACATCAACGTCATATCTTAAGGACACCAAGGACGTACTATGCCTCCTTAGAGACACGGATATTGACCCCAGAGAAGACTGGTTGATCACGATGGACATAGAAGCACTATACACGAGCATCCCCCAGAGACGCACCCTGGCTGTAGTGGAACACATCCTTCAGGAAAAGGAGTGGGATTTCCTCACACCTCGTAGTTTCATCATGGAATGGCTCTGACAGAAAACTTTTTTTGAGTATAATGACACCATCTACCACCAGTTCAGAGGCACGTTTATGGGAAGCATCTTTGCTCCCAGCATGGCGTGCCTCTATGTACACCAGTTCGAGGAAGACTTCATATACTGCCAAGGAAACCCCTTCAAACAACAACTGAAGTTATGGCGCAGGTACATTGATGACATCCTCATCGTCTGGCATGGAAATCATCAACAAGCTACCAATTTCTGCGAATGGGTCAAAACAAGGGATGAGCACCTCAAATTTACAAACAACATCAACAAGAACGAAGCTGTCTTCTTGGACCTGGTGATCACCCTAGATGAAGAAGGATTGAAAACAAAGGTTCATAACAAACCGACTGACAAAAACAGTCTTCTCATGTATGAGAGCTTTCACCCGAGAGCACTGAGACAGAATCTTCCGGTGGGCCAGTTCCTCCACGTGAGAAGGAACTGTTCATCGCTTGAAACATACGACAACCAAGCCCAATCTCTGGAAGACAAGTTGATCCAACGCCACTACCCAAGAAAAATGGTCACAAGGGCAATGAAAAGAGCCCGGAACAATAATCGAGAGGCGTTGCTGGAGCACCATGAGAAACAAGAGAGTGACAAGGTAGTATGTGTTACTACATACATCCCGATTTCTAATAAAGTCCAGAACATCATCCGGAAACACTGGCGTATACTGAACGGGGCAGGAAAACAATTGCCCGCACTGATGTTCGCTTTTAAAAGAAACTCAAACATCCGGGACGAACTAGTCCATTCCAAAGTATTACCACAAGAAACACAGACCCAAACAACCTTGTGGGATCAGAACACACCTGTTGGCCACTACCCCTGTGGAAACTGCATGGCATGTCAGTACACCCATCAAACTAAAGAGGTTGACATAAACACAGACAGACCATGGATCCTAAGGAACCTGACGAATTGTAACAGTGAAAACGTGGTATATCTTATAAAGTGCCCCTGCAACCTTTTTTATGTGGGCATGACACTCTGAAAAGTCAAAGTTAGAATCAACGAACACCGGAGCACCATCAGGTGCAAAAAGAATAACACAAAGCTAACACGACATTACCTGGAACAAGGACATTGCGACAAAGACCTGGAGTGGGTTGTTTTGGAGAAAATGCACCCTGGCATCCCAAACGTAAAAAGGAAATTACACATCCGTGAACAAAGATGGGTGTACCGCCTCAAATCATGAGATCAGGGCCTAAACGATGAGATACCATGGCTCCATATGACTTAGACCTTTGTAAGGGGATTGCCACTGTCAGGACAAAAGAAAAGAAATAATACACGCATGAATCCAACACTAACTGGAATATGTACCGTGTATGGTCCACCTATAGAATAACCCTCCGAATAACCCTTCAATTATGACAAATAGTTTTGGTTAGGCTATATGCTTCCTGCTTTACATGACAATAACCTTTGTTTATCGGCCTCTGCCTACGGATACATGCATTTACCCAGCCACTAGCTTTGTGACTATTCAACATCTTATATGACCTAGAAACTCTCAACATAGTACATTCCCACTAGTTGCAGGAGGTGTAATACTCGCACGTTATTGCACCCGGGAGTTATAAAGTAAACCGCCACTTTATTTTATTCTATCTGACAGATTGCCTTATGTTGTGAAAGTCAAGTTGCCACACATACAGCTTTTTTCACTGCGGAGGTGGTCCGCCTTCGTCTGCACAGCGCATGCATTCTTTCTTCCCCTTTGCCCATGCGCGGAAACAAGACCACTAAGACCGCCCAACGTGAGCAAGTACGCATGACTGCTGCGGCCCCTCCTCACTGCAATAGACCTTCTGGCAGTGTTTTCCACCCTCATCACCGCACTTATGACGCACCGGCCAGGCTGAGTTTGGGACAGCGGAAATAAGTCGAGCTAATACAGCGTCACCGGCCAGGCTGAGTTTGGGAAAACGGAAATAAGTCGAGCTAATACAGCGTCATGTGGCGTGGAGGCATTATAATGGCAATCAACCCCAGGGGCAACTCGTTTACTTCTCGGAAGGTGCCTTCCCACACCTTAATTAGCTAATCACCTTTCTGGTCTCGTATATATACCGCGCTCCCTCCCTGAGCCAGTTACCAGCGGGGAAGCAATGAGGACGGATCATAGGAGCACCACGAGGGATGCACCTTGAGGCAGGAAGGGGTTGAATGGATGCCTATTAAGCAATTTTGGAGCTAGCCTCCACTGCTAATATGAGTGAATGCATTGCTGAAACCTTCTAAAAAGTGTTTCTCTGACTATCACTATGTTTTCTTTTTGATCTCGCCAAAAATAAATAACTTGGTTCTTAGAGTGTGACTACAGGGGTCTCTCAATTCTTCCCTTCCCATGGGACATCCATACCCCTAATCTGGGGTAAGAGTGTGAGCTGGTCTCACAACTGTTTTTATCTTTGAGCACCACGCATGCAGTGACACGTGTGCTCACAACCACATGCACTTCAATGTACCTCGTGCATGTTTTTCAGTCTGATTCTTTCCTTGCCAGTGTGAGTCAGAAAAACTTTCACTTATGCTGTGATATATATTTTCTTTACAGGTTATTTGAAATTTCATGGTAGAGTTGGACCAGAGTCAGCCTACAGAAGTGGATTCATCTTAGTCTCTTAGAGACGAGATAGGAGCCCCTTTTCTTTTCTCTCACGCCCTGATGAATGCCATGGACCCTTCTGGCCGTACCGGCAGAGACATGTTGGCAACACAGATGGGGATGGGGTACTAACCCCCCTAGTCCCCACTATTAGTTTTAATATCGAGCACATTCTGCGCAATTAAAATTTCACGCAGTATTTTGCATCGATTTTTAATATCACTCACTCACTTTCTTAGCACGGGCCCCCACTTAGTTATAGAAGTGCCTCCCTGTCTCCAGGTGCAGGCCCGCTCTTTATCAAACGTGGATTTTAAAGAGCGAGGACTGCCGATGATGAAGCATGACACCCGGTGGTGTGTGAAGACAGTCCATACATCTTTTTGAGATGCCCAACACCACCTAAGTTATCGGCATAGTGTGCCTCATCCTTCAATAGGAATCAGACACTGAGTCAGGGTAGTTTCTTGTTGTGTGATACATGTCAATTGGAGACCAGCTTACCCTGACTGCCCTGTAGCTTCCTGTTCCCTCCCCTTTTGAACAAAAGGGTTTTTGTGTGTGTATAGGAGAAGCAGGCTCCCATGGCCACACCTCTTGTTTGCTGGTAGACTTCTTTGTTGAACAATAAGAAATTATTATGTAAACAGAAATCAATCATTTCTAGGATCATTTTGCCATACTTGTATATTTCAATAGCCTCATTTTCCAAATAGAAACCAACTGCCTTCATCCCATCAGCATGGTTGATGCTGGTGTAAAGTGCACTGGTGTCTAATGTTACCAGAAGGTATTGGTCAGACCAAAGCACATTTTTGATTTGCTGCAAAAAGTCATTGCTGTCCCTGATATAAGACGGCAATGCCGTGACAAACTCCTGGAGGTAGAAATCCACATATTGGGACATTTTTTCCAGTAGTCCACCTTTTGTTGATATTATTGGCCTCCCAGGAACTGGTGAAATCTTCTTATGTATTTTAGGTATAAAATATATAATGGGAGTGATGGGAAAATCAGTTTTGAGATATGCATATTCGTCATTGGTCAACAGACCTTCTCTTTTCCATCTATTAAGATGTGACTTAACTTTTTCCTGGACCTCTTTGAGTTTGTGATGATTTGATTTGATATAACATGATTGGTCGTCTAAATGTTTGTGTGCCTCCACTAAATATTCGTCCGTAAGCCATAAAACAATATTGCCCCCTTGTCCGATTTATTAATGATGACATCGTTCTGCTGCTGTAATTTCTTGATCAAATCATGATATTTTCTTTGTTTGAAATCCATTCTCTTCTTTTACGTTGGTCATTGAGCTGTAGTTTTTTTTAGTTCTTCCAACACTACATCCTGTAAAATGTCGATGGCATCGCGGGGCATCATAGGCATGAATGACGACAATGGTTTGAAGGGACTTGGTTCCAACTTGCTCAGGCTAATACCTACATTTTGCAACATTTTCTGTGTATTCGGCATTTGTACATTTTCATCATTATCTGAGGCTAAGGTTTCCAATGTATGGAGCATAGGAATGTCCGATACTTATAATAAGGATGGTTGCCTTGTTCCACCCACTTCCTTGTTGGATTCCAGATCGATTTAGGATTGTATGATAGCAAAATATTTGGTCAGCTTCATTTTCCGGATAAACTTAAATATGTCCACACGTGTCTGCACGTAATCGAAATTGCTTTTGGGGCAAAATGACAAACCTAGCGCAAGAAGTTGTAATTCTGCTTGATCTAATTGCATTTGGGACAGGTTAATGATGGTGTTGGTATCATTGTTGGTTATTATTTCCTTCTGTTGTTCTGTTGTTTTTTGTATTGCCTACATTTCCTTCGTGCCCTCCTCCTTTGATTCCGTCTTTGCCTTGAGTTGGCATTGGCCTCCATGGTCTGTGTTTGACGTCTTGCGCATTGTAAAAAATCGAGCTCTTCAGCTGGAGTCAGGGCACCAAAATCCTCACCCTCATATGTTCTTCCTTGGGAGCTCTCATCAGATTCAGTTTCACTTTGTAGGGAACTTACATCGGACTCAATCATTGTCAGTGGCACTCTAATAGCTGTTCCCTGTCCACTGTTGTCTTTGCTCTGATTTGACTGTGAAAATTGTTTACGTTTAATAACATCATATTTACGAGCAAATGTAAAAATTTGTCCCGATTCATAATCTTGCTTGTCACAGGAAAATTTGTATGCTTTTCTAGTTTTGATGTGTCCTCATGTTTTTTCAATCTGATGGTGATTTCATTTCTAGTTTTGGTTATTAGCTCCTTAAACTCAGATTTATCCAGTTCAATATTAATTTTCTCTATTTCTTTAAGAACTGTCTCACGTCAATGTGGGCATATTTTATCAATATGTGGACCAAATGCATGGAGGCTTCAAGGTTACTGTCCGCCCATTCCCTTAACATATCTGGATTCGGATTGTCGAAGCTGGGGGGCGATCATAATACGCAATCCCAGAGGGATCCGACCCACTTCCACATATTTCTCCAATGATCTTTGTTCCCACCATTTTGTAATTTCCAATTTTCTTTGCTTTTCTAGCAGTCTGAGCGATATTTTAACCTCTGCCTCCGGCGATGCTGTTGATGCCCCTTTATTGTTGCACCTGTTCTCAGTGGTTGCTGGTAAATTGGAAAATAATTCTAAGGCTGCTGCTTCCCTTTCTTTTAATTCCTCGTCTGCCATACTCAAATTCTTTATGATGAAACTCAAATCGTGTTCTCCTTATATTTCACGTTGGTCCAAATGCACTGTACTTAAGTTGTTGAGGAACGCGAGGAGTTATTCTTTATTAGCAAACCTCCCCACCTGCTATTGAGTTATAAGCAAAGCGGCTTACCAGTGGTTTTGCTTTCAGATTTACGGGTCCTCCGACTCGCATGTGGCTGCTACTCTCATCCGGTTCGCAAGCTGCCGTGTTCCAACTGCAGGGGGTCAACCTGAGTGTTCCTACCAGAACCAGGAAATGTGCCGAAGCTGGCTGAATGTTTGCCTGACCCTTCAATGGAGAAGGGGGTTCGTGATGCGGGAACAGCCGTTTTCCGCACACATCAAGATACAAAAGATAAATCCCCGCCGAGCTTGCTCAACAGGTTATAGGGACACGGACAACACTTCGTGCTAAGTAAGTGATTTATTTAAATCATAATGGCAGGATGACGCGTTTCGCCCATCTCCCTGGGCTTGTTCACATAACGAGGTGCAATTCAAATGTGACTTTTAACCCCTTCGCTGCTAGGCCTTTTCCCCTCCTGTGCTAAGCCTTTTTTTGGCTATTTGGGGTAGTGCGCGCTTAGGCCCCTGTAACTTTTTGACCACATAAGGTATCCATGCCAAATTTGCGTCCTTTTTTTCTAACATCATGGGGATTGTAATGGTACCCAGGGTTTGTGGATTCCCCTGGAGGGGACCCAGAAATTAGTCAAAATACAGCAAATTGTTTTTTTGGGGGGGAAAAATGCGAAAAAAGGGCTACAGATGAAAGCGTCTTGATTTTTCCCTGCAAATGGCATCAAAAAAGGGGTTGTGGTGCTGAAATCACCATCTTCCCAGATTTCAGGGACAAGCAGACTTTTGTCAGAAAACCAACTTTTTTACACAGTTTTGGCATTTTTCTGGGACATAGACTATTTTTGCTATTTTTTGTGCTTTCAACCTCCTTCCAGTTAATGGTAGAAATGGGTATGAAACCAATAATGGATCCTGGAAAGCCATACATTTCTGAAAAGTAGAAAAATTCTGAATTCAGCAAGGGGTCATTTGTGTAGATCCTTAAAGTTTTCCTTATAGAAACTAACAGTTAAATAAAGGAAAAATTGAAAATTAGTTGAAAAAAACAGCCATTTGTGTCAACGTTTTCACCTGTAACTTCTTCTAATTATGACAGCTATTTGAAGGCAATATACCGTTATATCCGCTGGACCTTTCTGGTTGTGGGGATATATAGGACTTGTAGGTTCACCAAGAACCCGACGAACCCAGAGCCAATAATTGAGCAGCATCTTGCAATGGTTTTTATTATGTACCGGTTATATAGCAATTATTTTGGGAAAATGTATACATGGAAAAATTGTTATGAAAGACACCTATGTATTTCTGAAATGGGAACAAAATGTAGATTTTAGAAACAGTAGATATTTGCACATTTCCGAAATTGGGAGTACCCATACTAGCATGAGAATTATAGGTCATTTTTCAAAATGACTTATTTTTTACACATTGTCTTTCATTTGGAAGGCAGAAATGCATCGAAAGTCAATAGGTAATAACAGTTGCTCTACAATTCTGTGTTACCCTAAGTCTCCCGATAAAAATGGTACCTCACTTGTGTGGGTAGCCCTTGTGCCCACAACAGGAAATGGCTCAAAATGCAACATGGACGTACCACATTTTCACAATGAAAAATTACCCTTTTTTGCAAAGTGCCTAGGTGTAGTTTTTGAACCCTAGCTCTGCCGGCACCTAGGGAAACCTAGCAAACCTATACATTTTTGAAAACTAGACACCCAGGGGAATCCAGGATGGAGTGACTTGACTTCCTCCCACCAGGTTCTGTTACCCAGAATCCCTTGCAAACCTAACAAATTGTCAAAAAAACACATTTTCCCCACATTTCTGTGGTGGAAAGTTTTGGAATCTGCGTGGATCCACAAATTTCCACACACCCCGCGTTCCCCAAAGTCTTACGAGAAAAATGGTACCTCACTTGTGTGGGTCGGCCTAGTGCCTGCGACAGGAAACGGCGCAAAACGCAACGTGGTCACACCTCAATTTCGCAGTGAAAAATGACCCTTTTTGGCAAAGTGCCTAGCTGTAGTTTTTGAACCCTAGCTCTGCCGGCACCTAGGGAAACCTAGCAAACCTATACATTTTTGAAAACTAGACAACCAGGGGAATCCAGGACGGGGTGACTTGACTGCCTCCCACCAGGTTCTGTTACCCAGAATCCCTTGCAAACATAAACAATTGTCCAAAAAACACATTTCCCCCACATTTCTGTGGTGGAAAGTTCTGGAATCTGCGTGGATCCACAAATTTCCACCCACCCCGCGTTCCCCAAAGTCTTACGAGAAAAATGGTACCTCACTTGTGTGGGTCGGCCTAGTGCCTGCGACAGGAAACGGCGCAAAACGCAACGTGGTCACACCTCAATTTCGCAGTGAAAAATGACCCTTTTTTGGCAAAGTGCCTAGCTGTAGTTTTTGAACCCTACCTCTGCCGGCACCTAGGGAAACCTAGCAAACCTATACATTTTTGAAAACTAGACACCCAGAGGAATCCAGGATGGGGTGACTGGACTGCCTCCCACCAGGTTCTGTTACCCAGAATCCCTTGCAAACATAAAAATTGTCAAAAAAACACATTTTCCCCACATTTCTGTGGTGGAAAGTTCTGGAATCTGCGTGGATCCACAAATTTCCCCCACCCCGCGTTCCCCAAAGTCTGATGAGAAAAATGGTACCTCACTTGTGTGGGTCGACCTAGTGCCTGCAACAGGAAACGGCGCAAAACGCAACGTGGTCACACCTCAATTTCGCAGTGAAAAATGACCCTTTTTGCAAAGTGCCTAGCTGTAGTTTTTGAACCCTACCTCTGCCGGCACCTAGGGAAACCTAGCAAACCTATACATTTTTGAAAACTAGACACCCAGGGGAATCCAGGATGGGGTGACTTGACTGCCTCCCACCAGGTTCTGTTATCCAGAATCCCTTGCAAACATAAAAAATTGTCAAAAAAACCACATTTTCCCCACATTTCTGTGGTGGAAAGTTCTGGAATCTGCGTGGATCCACAAATTTCCACCCACCCCGCGTTCCCCAAAGTCTTACGAGAAAAATGGTTCCTCACTTGTGTGGGTCGGCATAGTGCCTGCGACAGGAAACGGTGCAACACGCAACGTGGTCACACCTCAATTTCGCAGTGAAAAATGACCCTTTTTTGGCAAAGTGCCTAGCTGTAGTTTTTTAACCCTACCTCTGCCGGCACCTAGAGAAACCTAGCAAACCTATACATTTTTGAAAACTAGACACCCAGGGGAATCCAGGATGGGGTGACTTGACTGCCTCCCACCAGGTTCTGTTACCCAGAATCCCTTGCAAACATAAACAATTGTCAAAAAACCCACATTTTCCCCACATTTCTGTGGTGGAAAGTTCTGGAATCTGTGTGGATCCACAAATTTCCACCCACCCCGCGGTCCCCAAAGTATTACGAGAAAAATGGTACCTCACTTGTGTGGGTCGGCCTAGTGCCTGTGACAGGAAACGGCGCAAAACGCAACATGGTCACACCTCAATTTCGCAGTGAAAAATAACCCTTTTTTGGCAAAGTGCCTAGCTGTAGTTTTTGAACCCTAGCTCTGCCGGCACCTAGGGAAACCTAGCAAACCTATACATTTTTGAAAACTAGACACCCAGGGGAATCCAGGATGGGGTGACTGGACTGCCTCCCACCAGGTTCTGTTACCCAGAATCCCTTGCAAACCTAAAAAATGTCAAAAAACCCACATTTCCCCCACATTTCTGTGGTGGAAAGTTCTGGAATCTGCGTGGATCCACAAATTTCCACCCACCCCGCGTTCCCCAAAGTCTTACGAGAAAAATGGTACCTCACTTGTGTGGGTCGGCCTAGTGCCTGCGACAGGAAACGGCGCATAATTCAACGTGGTCACAGCTCAATTTCGCAGTGAAAAATGACCCTTTTTTGGCAAAGTGCCTAGCTGTAGTTTTTTAACCCTACCTCTGCCGGCACCTAGGGAAACCTAGCAAACCTATACATTTTTGAAAACTAGACACCCAGGGGAATCCAGGATGGGGTGACTTGACTGCCTCCCACCAGGTTCTGTTACCCAGAATCCCTTGCAAACATAAAAAATTGTCAAAAAACCACATTTTCCCCACATTTCTGTGGTGGAAAGTTCTGGAATCTGTGTGGATCCACAAATTTCCACCCACCCCGTGTTCCCCAAAGTATTACGAGAAAAATGGTACCTCACTTGTGTGGGTCGGCCTAGTGCCTGCGACAGGAAACGGCGCAAAACGCAACGTGGTCACACCTCAATTTCGCAGTGAAAAATGACCCTTTTTTGGCAAAGTGCCTACCTGTAGTTTTTGAACCCTAGCTCTGCCGGCACCTAGGGAAACCTAGCAAACCTATAGATTTTTGAAAACTAGACACCCAGGGGAATCCAGGATAGGGTGACTGGACTGCCTCCCACCAGGTTCTGTTACCCAGAATCCCTAGCAAACCTAAAAAATTGTCAAAAAAACCACATTTTCCCCACATTTTTGTGGTGGAAAGCTCTGGAATCTGCGTGGATCCACAAATTTCCACCCACCCCGCGTTCCCCAAAGTCTTCCGAGAAAAATGGTACCTCACTTGTGTGGGTCGGCCTAGTGCCTGCGACAGGAAACGGCGCAAAACGCAACGTGGTCACACCTCAATTTCGCAGTGAAAAATGACCCTTTTTTGGCAAAGTGCCTAGCTGTAGTTTGTGAACCCTAGCTCTGCCGGCACCTAGGGAAACCTACCAAACACACACATTTCTGAAAAGTAGACACCCGAGGGCTTCCAGGGAGGTATGGCTTGCGTGGATCCCCCAACGTTTCCTTACCCAGAATCCCCTGCAAACCTCAATTTTAGCTGAACAAATCACTTTTTTCACACATTTTTGTGTGGGAAAGTGTGGCATCACTGGCCTCACACAAATTTCCTACCACCCAGCGTTCCCCAGGTCTCCCGATAAAAATGGTGCCTCACTTGTGTGGGAGGCCCAAGTACCCGCGACAGGCAAGGGCCCACAACGTATTGAGGCGACCTCAAAATGGCCTTTCACAAAACCACCTGGTTTTGCAAGGGGGTCACCTGGGTTTTGGCCCCGTGCTCGGCGGCCATCTAGGGAAACCTACCAAACCCACACATTTCTGAAAAGTAGACACCCGGGGCTTCCAGGGAGGTATGGCTTGCGTGGATCCCCCAACGTTTCCTTACCCAGAATCCCCTGCAAACCTCAATTTTAGCTGAAAAATCACTTTTTTCACACATTTTTGTGTGGGAAAGTGTGGCATCACTGGCCTCACACAAATTTCCTACCACCCAGCGTTCCCCAGGTCTCCCGATAAAAATGGTGCCTCACTTGTGTGGGAGGCCCAAGTACCCGCGACAGGCAAGGGCCCACAACGTAGTGAGGCGACCTCAAAATGGCCTTTCACAAAACCACCTGGTTTTGCAAGGGGTCACCTGGGTTTTGGCCCGTGCTCGGCGGCCATCTAGGGAAACCTACCAAACCCACACATTTCTAAAATTAGACACCTGGGGCTTCCAGGAGGTATGGCTTGCGTGGATCCCCCAACGTTTCCTTACCCAGAATCCTCTGCAAACCTCAATTTTAGCTGAAAAATCACTTTTTCACACATTTTTGTGTGGGAAAGTGTGGCATCACTGGCCTCACACAAATTTCCTACCACCCAGCGTTCCCCAGGTCTCCCGATAAAATGGTGCCTCACTTGTGTGGGAGGCCCAAGTACCGCGACAGGCAAGGCCCACAACGTAGTGAGGCGATCTCAAATGGCCTTCACAAAACCACCTGGTTTTGCAGGAGGTCACCTGGGTTTTGGCTCCGTGCTCGGCGGCCATCTAGGAAACCTACCAAACCACACATTTCTGAAAAGTAGACACCGGGGCTTCCAGGGAGGTATGGCTTGCGTGGATCCCCAACGTTTCCTTACCAGAATCCTGCAAACCTCAATTTTAGCTGAAAAAATCACTTTTTCACACATTTTGTGTGGGAAAGTGTGGCATCACTGGCCTCACATAAATTTCCTACCACCCAGCGTTCCCCAGGTCTCCTGATAAAATGGTGCCTCACTTGTGTGGGAGGCCCAAGTACCCGCGACAGGCAGGGCCCACAACGTAGTGAGGCGACCTCAAAATGGCCTTTCACAAAACCACCTGGTTTTGCAGGAGTCACCTGAGTTTTGGCCTGTGCTCGGCGGCCATCTAGGAAACCTACCAAACCCACACATTTCTGAAAAGTAGACACTCGGGGCTTCCAGGGAGTATGGCTTGCATGGATCTCCCAACGTTTCCTTACCCAGAATCCCCTGCAAACCTCATTTTAGCTGAAAAATCACTTTTTCACAAATTTTGTGTGGGAAAGTGTGGCATCACCGTCCTCACACAAATTTCCTACCACCCAGCGTTCCCCAGATCTCCCGATAAAATGGTGCCTCACTTGTGTGGGAGGCCCAAGTACCCACGACAGGCAGGGCCCACAACGTAGTGAGGCGACCTCAAAATGGCCTTCACAAAACCACCTGGTTTTGCAAGGTCACCTGAGTTTTGCCTGTGCTCGGCGGCCATCTAGGAAACCTACCAAACCCACACATTTCTGAAAAGTAGACACCAGGGGGCTTCCAGGAGGTATGGCTTGCGTGGATCCCAGAGTCTTACCCAGAATCCCTGCAAACCTCAATTTTAGCTGAAAATCACTTTTTCACACATTTGTGTGGGAAGTGTGGCATCACTGGCCTCACACAAATTTCTACCACCCAGCGCCCCCAGGTCTCCCGATAGGTGCCTCACTTGTGTGGGAGGCCCAGGTACTCGCGACAGGCAAGGGCCCAAAACATTTTTGATAGGCAATGTTGATGTTGCCTCAAAACGTTTTGTGTCCTTGCATGTCGCGGGTACTTGGGCCTCCCACACAAGTGAGGCACCATTTTTATCGAGAGACCTGGGGAACGCTGGGTGGTAGGAAATTTGTGTGAGGCCAGTGATGCCACACTTTCCCACACAAAAATGTGTGAAAAAAGTGATTTTTTCAGCTAAAATTGAGGTTTGCAGGGGATTCTGGGTAAGGAAACGTTGGGGGATCCACGCAAGCCATACCTCCCTGGAAGCCCCCGGGTGTCTACTTTTCAGAAATGTGTGAGTTTGGTAGGTTTCCTAGATGGCCGCCGAGCACGAGGCCAAAACCCAGGTGACTTCCTTGCAAAACCAGGTGGTTTTGAGATAGGCAATTTTGAGGTCGCCTCACTACGTTGTGGGCCCTTGCCTGTCGCTGGTACTTGGGCCTCCCACACAAGTGAGGCACCATTTTTATCGGGAGACCTGGGGGAACGCTGGGTGGTAGGAAATTTGTGTGAGGCCAGTGATGCCACACTTTCCCACACAAAAATGTGTGAAAAAGTGATTTTTTCAGCTAAAATTGAGGTTTGCAGGGGATTCTGGTAAGGAAACGTTGGGGGATCCACGCAAGCCATACCTCCCTGGAAGCCCCGGGTGTCTATTTTTCAGAAATGTGTGGGTTTGGTAGGTTTCCTAGATGGCCGCCGAGCACGGGGCCAAAACCCAGGTGACTCCCTTGCAAAACCAGGTGGTTTTGAGATAGGCAATTTTGAGGTCGCCTCACTACGTTGTGGGCCCTTGCCTGTCACGGGTACTTGGGCCTCCCACACAAGTGAGGCACCATTTTTATCGGGAGACCTGGGGGAACGCTGGGTGGTAGGAAATTTGTGTGAGGCCAGTGATGCCACACTTTCCCACACAAAAATGTGTGAAAAAGTGATTTTTTCAGCTAAAATTGAGGTTTGCAGGGGATTCTGGGTAAGGAAACGTTGGGGGATCCACGCAAGCCATACCTCCCTGGAAGCCCCCGGGTGTCTACTTTTCAGAAATGTGTGGGTTTGGTAGGTTTCCCTAGTTGGCCGCCGAGCACGGGCCAAAAACCCAGGTGACCCCCCTTGCAAAACCAGGTGGTTTTGTGAAAGGCCATTTTGAGTTCGCCTCAATACGTTGTGGGCCCTTGCCTGTCGCGGGTACTTGGGCCTCCCACACAAGTGAGGCACCATTTTTATCGGGAGACCTGGGAGAACGCTGGGTGGTAGGAAATTTGTGTGAGGCCAGTGATGCCACACTTTCCCACACAAAAATGTGTTAAAAAGTGATTTTTTCAGCTAAAATTGAGGTTTGCAGGGGATTCTGGGTAAGGAAACGTTGGGGGATCCACGCAAGCCATACCTCCCTGGAAGCCCCCGGGTGTCTACTTTTCAGAAATGTGTGGGTTTGGTAGGTTTCCTATGTGGCCGCCGAGCCCCGGGCCAAAACCCCAGGTGACCCCCTTGCAAAACCAGGTCATTTTGAGATAATGTGTTGTTTATTTCTGCAGCGTGAAAATTTTGGCACAATATTGCAAGGAAAATGTGACAGACATTTTGAGGTTTGCAGGACATTGTGGGTACCATAACTTGTTGGGATCCACAAGAGAGATATCACCATGTACTCCCATGGGTGTTTCGTTTACTGACAATATCTACAGTTGGTAGGTTATTCTTAGACGGAATGTACACCTTGGCAGACAGACTAAAAAGACAAAGATTACTGCACAGCCATCTATTCCTCAAGCACAAACACATACTGGTTGGATTTGGCACGAGGGCAAGTGATGGTTCAGTATATACAATTTTATTAACAAGAGATTTCACAAAAATGAAATGCACTGTCAATAATTGAAAGGACAAAAACGGAACCAGTGACTCGCAGCTCGTGAGCTGTAAAGCCACGTCAAGGCCCCAACCGCTTTACAAGCCATTCACACACCTTTCATACGTGATACACACAAGACCATTCACACCCCCAGGCACGAAACAAACACATTACAACATTCACAAAAAGGGACAAGGTACACCCTGCTTGAGAAAGACAAAAAAAAATATTACTGCACAGCCATCTAATCCTCAAGCACACACACACATACTGGTTGGATTTGGCACGAGGGTGAGTGATGGTTCAGTATATACAATTGTATTAACAAGTGATTTCACAAAAATGAAATGCACTGTTAATAATTGAAAGGACGAGAAACTGAACCATTGACTCACAGCTCGTGAGCTGTAAAGCCACGACAAGGTACCAACCTCTTTACAGGCCATTCATACACCTTTCATACGTGTGACAAATACAAAACCATTCACACCACCAGCCGCGGGCCCATCACATTACAACACTCACACCAGCAGACAGCGCCATTCAAGGGTCCATCACTTTCACATGCCCACATTCCTAACACAGCAACCACACAAGCTGATGGATTGCGTGGAGTGTCGCTCGGCTAGCAGTGTGTGTAGTGACCAGCAGCAAGTCACTACTCACACACTGCCAGCCGAGCGCCAGTCCACGCACACCGCCAGCCAAGTGCCACTCCACGCACACCGCCAGCCAAGCGCCACTCCACGCACACCGCCAGCCAAGCGCCACTCCTTTGCACACCGCCAGCCTAGCGCCACTCCACGCACACCGCCAGCCTAGCGCCACTCCACGCACACCACCAGCCTAGCGCCACTCCACACACACCGCCAGCCTAGCGCCACTCCACGCACACCGCCAGCCAAGCACCACTCCACGCACACCGCCAGCCAAGAGCCACTCCACGCACACCGCCAGCCAAGTGCCACTCCACGCACACCGCCAGCCAAGCACCAGCCTACACACACCACCATCACATTTAGGATTTTTTTATACAAAAAGAAAACACAAACAAATTGCAAATAGATACAAATCTACTAACACAAAATCAGAAACTAAATACATTGCACTAATGCCAACCTTGAAACAGAACAACATTTCTTAAACATTACAGACCAGGCAGTTCACTTTACCACTCATGGTTGCTCCCAATAATTCTTTTGCTTGTGGTACGCTCTATAACAAGTAGGCACACACAGCCCAGGGTTAGAAGGACACTCAGGGCAGTACATACGAGTCTCCTTCCGCGTACCTCTTCGCCAACAGACTCTACATCTCCTAGTGGGAAAGTCTTTTGAGGGTGTAGGAGGAATGTGATCAGGAAAGTGGCGATCTTTCAATCGAGCCACATCCTCCACCACTCCAACTCTAGGAACACTTGCCTGTTCCACAACAACAAGGCTGCCTATGACAGACTCCTGAAACTGAACAAAAGTCAACTTTGACGCAGGAGAACACTCCTTGAACACAACAAAAGCATTGAAAGTTGCTAAATTGAAGAGATGGATGGCCAACTTCTTATACCAAATGTAAGACTTACGAATAGCAGTGTAAGGTTCCAACCTCTGATCTACTCTATCAACACCACCCATGTGCTTATTGTAGTCTAAAATGCACACAGGTTTGCGCACTTCAGCAATCTGACCCCAAACAGCCACAGGTGAAGTACTCTCATCATGGATGGTAGTCAGCATGTACACATCCCTCCTGTCCACAAATTTCACAGCTAGCAGTTCCTCACTATGCAAGGCACTGCACTGTCCCCTCTGAAGTTTTTTGCAAACAAGCTCTTTTGGATAACCTTTACGGTTAGAGCGGATTGTGCCACAAGCAAAAGTGTCCACTTTGAACAATTCCTTAAACAATTGCACAGCAGTGTAGAAGTTATCAAGGTACAAATGGTGGCCTCTGTTAAACAGTCCTCTAGCAAGATCCCACACAATTTTCTCTGAAACTCCAAAAGTGGACGGACAACCAGGGGGTCAATAGTGGAATCCCTACCAGTGTACACACGCAAATTAAAAACATATCCTGTCCTACTCTCAGACAACATATACAGCTTAATTCCATAGCGTGCCCTCTTGCTAGGAATGTACTGCCTAAAAACCAAACGGCCCTTGAACAGGACCAAAGACTCATCAATAGATATTTCTTTCCCTGGAGTATAGATCTCTGAAAATCGATCTACAAAGTGATCAAGAACAGGCCGAATCTTAAAAAGACGGTCACATTCAGGGTGATCTCGTGGAAACGCCAAACCATTATCAACAAAATGCAGCATCCGAAGCAAAAGTAAATACCGATCACGAGTCATAACTGCAGGAAATATGGCCGTTGCCATCAAGGGACTGGTAGACCAATATGAACCCATGGACGGCTTCCTTATCAAACCCATCAAAAAATCAAACCCAAAAACTTCTTCATCTCTTCCAGATTTGTGGGACTCCACCGGGTAGCTCTAGAATGGGGCCTAAGTCTGGCACTGTTGTCCCTCAAAAACTGTTCAGCATACAAATTAGTCTGCTCAACAATCTCACCCAAAAATACATCATCCATAAACAACTGAAAATACTGTATAGGCAAATAATGTTCACAATCCACTCTACACCCTGCATAACCACTAAAGGCAGGCAACACCGGCTGCACCATGTTTGGATCAACCCAGAGTCCAGCACTTCCAGTAGGAAGCCTAGCAGCCCCAGGCTGCAATCCAGATGCCTCTTGCACCATCGGCACAGTAGTATCCTCCTCTAAATCAGGCACTTCATCTGCACTGAGAGTACCTTCATCATCCGATGATTCCATGTGGAGAGAAAACTCACTGCCTGAATCTTCCCTCCCTCCTCTCCCTCAGACGCACTGTCAGTCTCATAATCCTGCTCAGAGGAAGATTCAAGAAGCAAACCAACCACCTGCTGAGCAGTAATTCTACAGCTAGCCATAATGCTTACTAATAAAGGTTACTTGTCAAACAAGTCAACAACAACAAACCCTTTGTAAAAAAAGAAATAAACAAAATGTAGCTTTATCACAAAGACCTATATACTCCAACACTATACCACTCACGTGACAGAAGTAGCTAGACTCACCACCACCTACTCTGCACAGACACAGTAAGGATCAACAATATCCCACTAAAAAGAAGAAGAAAAAAATTACACATAAGACAATGCAAAACATTGCAAAGAATTTCATGCTCTGAACACTAACAAATATGCTGCCATTATGGCACCACTTACAAAAAATTCATTCATGCATGACAATAATACTCATTTGGAGTACACACAACAAAAATATTTTTCTTACCAAATAAATGCAATTACGCAAAACTGCAGAACCACCACTGCCGAAACCGCAAACAGGAATCAAAAGCTTTACACTAGAATAAAAAGGAGAAAAAAAACATTACAATCACATATGCAAATAATGCACCAGTCCACACACAATCCACCAGCCAAGCTAAGGGGTAGGTGGGCCTCACAGTATAAATAAAATATTCACCCCCGTAAAAGGGGAGCAACCCTTGCCCTTTTGGCCACTCCCCAACACAAAAATTAAAAAAACCCTGGTGTCTAGTGGCTTCTGCCCTCCTTGGGGGCAGATGGGCCTAAAAACATACTGCTATTCTGCCACCCAAGGGGTCACTCTCCACAAATAAAAGCCTGGTGGACTAGTGGGAAGATACCTTTATCTTCCGCACACGATCTCTCACTACTCAACTCTACTCTCAACTCTATTCACAACTGGATGTTAGCTCACCAACTCATTCTGAATCCCGCCAAAACTGAATTCCTCCTCCTCTCTACCTCTCTCTCACCTCCTCCTGTTCAATCTTGGATGGATCAGCTGAACCTACTCAACAACAAACCCATCATTGTTGACAGCGCTAAATCCCTAGGTGTCATTCTTGACAAAAGACTCAACCTAATCTCCCACATCAACTCTATTGCTAAGAATGCACGTTACCAGTTGCGCCTTCTACGGGGGATCCGTCGGTTCTTCCCGGAGAAAGACTTAAAAACCTTGGTACAATCTCTGGTTCTCTCAAGACTGGATTATTGCAATTCTCTTCTGACGTGCCTACCCAAATCCCACCTCTCCCCTCTCAAATCCATCCTCCATTCAGCAGCTCGCCTCATTTCAGGGTCTAAACGAAGCGACCACGTCACTCCTATCCTCTCTTCGATGGCTTCCGATCGAGGCAAGATCGATTTTGTCCGGTGGCTCTCGCCCTTCTCGCAATGCGGAAAAGCTTCTGCTTGAGCCCACCCCCCCGTCTTCAAAAAGGGAAAGATCGATGGCGCAATCCTTCTCAGGAAATGCGGTGAGAATCTGGAACTCGCTTCCCCCATTGCTCCATGCCACCTCCTCTACCCGGATCTTCAAAGCTGACCTCAAATCTCTTCTCTTCCAAAGACACTTTCAGAACTAATACTTTCACTCTCAGCCCCTCTAGGAAGTTCGCTCTTCATTGTAAATTTGTACTTTTTCCTGTACATTCCTCACCCTTGCGTGCTGGAGTTTATGTACCCTTCTACCTATACACACACAGTGTAGATGTAGTTCACAAACGCAGATATATTCTAAATTTACCTAGTCCAGTCCACATAACCTGTGTCTCTATGTAGGCAATACACGTGTCCTGCTGACACTCCTCATGCACTGACCAGCACCTATATAAATCCCCCGTGCACACAGTCAACATGCATATGCACTGTACAAAAATCCTGCAGCGCAAAGCTGAACACCAGTGCACATTAATTACCCACCTACACAATACGCTCACCGGTGTGAATTGGGAGCAGTTTGAATTGACGCGTCCTAGCCACATACCAATAATAACTTTGTGGTCTACTGCCCATTTACATTTCATGGAGAAGCAAATTAAAATAAAATAGAA